>JAJGRW010003122.1:0-49444 GCA_025461045.1 Carex parvula
TTTTTTTTTTCACTGGGGATCTATTTGATTTGTGATAGCCGGAGTGGTTAGGAGAATTACTTGTTTTAAATTGAATGATTCGTATATATAATAGAGTAAGCATACGGTGCTTGCAAAGTAAAACCCCGTTTACTTCGGACTATTTTTTGGATTTTGAAAATTCAAACAACCGATCCGAACCGTTCAACATGTTCTAAACATTGAAATGTGCTTGGAGACCAAATTTTACATTTTTGGAATTTTTTACTATTTATTAAGCCACTTTGAAAGTCGCTGATCCGACGATGAACAGTAAAAAAACAGTAAAATTTTCTGGACCACCGGATCAGAAACTTTCAAAGTGGCTTAATAAATAGTAAAAAACATTCCAAAAAATGAAACTTTGGTCTCTAAGCACATTTCAATATTTAGAAATGTTGAACGGTTTCGGATCGGTTGTTTGAATTTTCAAATCTAAAAAATAGCTTGAAGTAAACGGGGTGGTTTACTTTGCAAAGCACCATAGCCTACTCTATATAATTATCATATTGTTCACAAATATTTTCTTGGTTATAATGCATGTAAGTGTATAAAAATTATGATGTTTTAAAGAAAAAAACGTATTCTTAGAATAATTTTTTGAGAATAATTTGGATATAATTTGTCAACAATACAAAAAAATTCAGAAAAAAATATTGAAATTCATTGAATTCATCTATTTATTAAAAAAAATACTGAAAATGAATTATTTGCAAATTATTCGCAAATTTGTTATTATGTTTGTCGCAATTGAAGATTTTCCCTCATCTTTCGTATGAAGTATATAGATCACTTATTGTGGTTCACCAAACTACAGTTTTACCTTTAAAACACTTAATTCTTTCATTAAAGGATTTAAAGATTAGTATTCAAATTTCAATATTCATTATAAACTCTTCATATCTGATTCGTTGTCCTCTCACACAGAAGATATTATATTTTGCTGCTTAAGTCAAATTAAGGTCTGCTCTCATATTTACTTTTGGTATTACCACCTATTTCATGTTGGTGAATTTCAATTAGTTTGGTTTTTTTTTTTTTTTTTTTACTATTTAAAAAAGGTGAATCTTGGCTTGCATTCTATCTTATTTACTTGAAAACAAACAATAATGTTGAATTACCTACTACATATCAAAGATTTAAATAGCATTTATCTTGTCATAGCAGAAGGACTAAAAAAATGACGTTACTGCTCATATTACACCACTAGAGAGCGCTGTCAGCGTCATAGTTTCATGGTCCCGAAAATACTATAGGACCGTTATAAGCGCGCTATGTAGAACCTGCCTTAATAATAATATAGTTTTGTTTTCAATGAGTCAGAGATGGCTCCAATTTTTTTTTGGAGAGAAAGAGTTATACGTCCATTGATTTCATTTGAAACCACAAAACTATTGTTTCATCTCATACAGAGATGGTCCCAATTAAGATTTATAGCACCGAATGGTACTGTAATAAGTATCTATTAGCAACTTAACCTGTGGTCCCATCAAAAAATATTTTGAGTGCACATGTGACCTAAAGCTACTAACAATACCATCAGCTTAAACAAACAAAAGGACAAGGTCACTTGGCTTCCTTCACACACTATAACTATTATTGAGCTTTGGGTCTTTGACTATTCAACAGAGCGAGCTTGAGTGAGACTGTGAGAGAGAGAGAGAGAGAGAGATGTGGTGAAGATGAGGAGAAAGCAACTTGGCAGCCGCTGGCAAGATATTAAAAAAAAAGATAGATGAGGAGAAAGCATCAATTGCTCAAGATTTCCCCGGGAGAGCTCAAACTCTAAAACCTGAAGTACAGGTACACAGTCAATACTACATATTATTTCCTCTTAATTTTAAGTTAGAATTGCTTGCTTATGTTTTAGTTTTTAACTTAAAAAGATGTTAAAACATAACTGAATTCGATCACTTCCTCTCTAGAGAGAAACTACTTGCTTATTCAGTTCCCTCCCTTAATGGAAATGACCGTTATTTAACTGATGCAACACACTCCTAACCTTGGTCCTTGCATAGAATGAATATTACAACAGAAAGATCAGATCTATGCTACCTATGTAGCACACACTGACAACGAATTCATATCACCTAAGGTAACTCAATTTTTGAGTTTCGATCTGCACCGTCGGATCTGCTTTGGCATGAATATTGGGCCCCGTGTATTCCACCTCGGGGCTGGATTTGCCCGGATCTAAACTCAAAATTTCAGTTACCTCGATCTGGACTCGCACACACAACCCTTCAAATTTTTTTTTGATTTGGAAAATCATCCTCTCCAGTTTGCAAAAATTGCTTACTCCTACCCCCTTTTTCAACATGATTAATTACAGATAAGATCAAGAGAGGAGAAATGATGTTTTATTTGTCTAAGAACTTTTCAGCCTGTTATGTATTGAATTTTGTTTAATTGTCAGATAAATTTTAAAAAATAAATATGTACTTAATCGTTCTTTATTTTTGGTGATTAGCTAAACAAACAAGGAAATTAATTGGACTAGACTTTAATAATTATATTATATAGAAAGATCAGATTCTCTGTTTCAATAGGAGACGCCTATTGACAGTACACTAAAAGCTACCTTTGCATCATGGAATTCAAACATAGAATGAACAAACAAAGTATTAGTAGCATCTGTGGTGCTGTACATAAGATTCTTTTGCTTTTGGTACTGATGGAATTAAAAACAAACTAATAAATATTGGTTCTTGCCCACAATTTATAAATTTTCCTGGCACTGTTATCTTGGATAAATTAATTTCTTTGATGCTACAAATAAAGCATTACATAGATGCAAGAACACAGTAATTATAGTAGCAAATATCTAAAATAAGAGTAGTGAGTTTCTTTTTTGCTCATTTTTCTTCAGAAAGGACTTCGTTTTGCACATCCACCATGGTTTACGAATTAGCGGGTGATTAGATATAAAATAACTCTGTTAATAAAGGGAAGCATAACAACAACAACAACAAAAGTACCCTACAGAGAGATCAGTACTTCGGTAAAAAATATATAAAGATTCAGAGACGAGACCAACATCAGCACATGGCTATCCCAATAAGAATCGGTGATCCTCTGGCTTTATCTATCCAGAAAAAACTTGATAAAGTACCTTATCAATCAACACCCACAAATAAAGAGATCAACATTTTCCGTGTGCCTGCTCACATTAGAGAGAGGAACAAGAACTTCTTTGAGCCACGGATAGTCTCAATCGGCCCGTACCATAGGGGGCGTGAAGCCATTAAATGTATGGAAAACGAAAAATTGCGGTACTTAGGGAAAATGCTCCATGAAAATCCTGGCGTGAATCTGGAAAATTATCTGGAGGAGTTAAGAAAGTTGGAGTCGAGAGCACGAAGATGCTACTATGAGAGCGTCGACATGGACCCTGATGAGTTTGTCGAGATGTTGTTGTATGATGCCTGTTTTATTATTCAAGTGATTTTGAATTGGACTTTTCCAGAATCTGATATTATTTCCAGTATCTCTTGGAATATTCCTCTCATAAAGTCCGACTTCTTAATGCTCGAGAACCAGATCCCTTTCTTTGTGTTGCAGCATGTGTTCGAACCTTTTTCAACCAGAGATGAGGATACCTCTAACTTGATTTCTCCGTCCAGTGACGATTCCAAGACTACTGAGTTTGATAAGGCATCTCTGAGTGAAGATAGTGTGTCCGAGAAAGCAACTCTGTTTTATTGCTTAGTTGAGTTCCTGCAGCATGGGAGCGAGACCCTCTCGGTACCAGAAGGACATAACACTTATTACCATTTGCTCGATTTCTACTACCATTGTTACATGCGCACACAAGGATTTCCCATGAAGACAAGGAATAAGTTCCTAATTCTGTTCAAAATTCTCGGGCAAAAAATAAAGGTGTTCCCTCTAATTTCCTCTTTTAAAAAAATTAACAATGCGAAGGCATCTTCTTCCCAAGACTGCGAAGCGTAAACCGCGAATGATTCCCTGTGCAACTGAGCTTCAAGAGGCAGGGATAACTTTCAAGAAGGCCAAAGTGGAGAGCATCTTCAGTGTACACTTCTCCAATGGTGTGCTCACGATCCCTTACAGCTCGGTTGAGGAAGCAAGAAGGCCACAGATAATGAATCTCATAGCTTTCGAGCAATGCAATGGTGAGAACATCAAGCCCTTGACGAGCTACGCAGTGTTCATGGATTGCATCGTGAACACGCAAAGGGACGTGACGATTCTACAACAGAATGGAATAATAGAGAATAAGTTGGCTAATGAAAAGGCGGCCGCTGAATTTTTCAACCAGCTCAGGTATTGTTCTTACCCCGACTATGATAATCACCACCTGGCAGAGCTGTTTAAAAAAGTGAAGAACTATTGTGACTCCCCTTGGCAGAAGCACAGAGCAAAGTTGCACCGAGATTATTTCAGTAACCCATGGTCAATTATATCGTTTATTGCCGCTATTGTGCTTTTGCTCTTAACTTTTTTGCAAACTCTGTATTCTGTTATGGCGTACTACCGTCCATCACACTAGCGGTTAATGCGTGTTGAATGTGATGTGTTTGTACTACAAAATATTTTGTTGAATTTGTATGAATTCTGAGGAGATAAACTATCTTATTATTGAATTTCAAGTTACAAGCTCTTTTATGCTACAAGAAAAATATTACTATTATCTCTATTCTACTTTTGGTACCTATACAGTAGGGTATCGTTTATTTTCTTTCTATAAATAGAATTTCCTATTTGATCTAATCCTAGCCCTTTGATCAATGATGAACATCTGAGATCAATCATATTCTATTTCTTCTATAATTTTAACACTCCCCCTCAAGCTAGGAATGTATATATCGTACAATCCTAGCTTGCTTGTAATGTTGTCGAATTGTTTTGGATCCAACCCTTTGGTAAAGACATCCGCTAATTGTTCATTGCTTTGTACATACGGTGTCTCTATTTCTTTGGCTTGGACTTTTTCTCTCACAAAATGGCAATCTACTTCTATGTGCTTGGTCCGTTCATGGAACACCGGATTTAATGCGATGTGTCGTGCGGAGTTGTTGTCGCAATACATTTTCATGGGTTGATTGAATTCGATGCCCATATCCTTGAGAAGTTGTTTGAGCCATACTAATTCACTTGCGGTTGAAGCCATGGCTCGATACTCCGCCTGCGCGCTAGATCGTGCCACGACGTTTTGTTTCTTGCTTTTTCATGTGACTAAATTTCCGCCTACAAATGTGCAAAAGCCGGTAGTGGATTTCCTATCGAAACTCCCGGCCCAATCTGCATCGGAATAGCCACATATGACATTAGAATTATTGTTTTTCATTAATATTCCTTTACCGGGTGTTTTCTTTAGATACCTTAAAATCTTATTTATGGCCTCTAAGTGTGATGTTCTAGGTGAATGCATGAATTTACTAACTTGGCTTACCGAAAATGAAATATCCGGTCGGGTTACGGTAAGATAAATTAATTTTCCTACAATTCTTTGAAATTGATTTATATCATCTAACAATTCACCATCTTCACTATTTAATTTACATTTGCTATCAAAGGGTGTGGAGGCCGGTTTGCAACCTAATTTTTCGGTTTCTTCTAAGAGGTCTAAAATATACTTCCTTTGTGAAATAAAATGTCCCAACTTAGAGTAAGCTACTTCTATTCCTAAGAAGTATTTTAGATATCCAAGATCCTGGATATCAAATTTCTCCTTCAATTGGCTTTTGATTTTTTTGATTTCATTTATGTTGTTTCCGGTGATTATAATGTCATCGACATATACCAAAATTATGGTAGTGTGTTTACCATTAATTTTTGTGAAGAGAGAATGGTCCGAACTACTAATTTTAAAATCACATAAAATTAAATAAGAGCTAAGCTTGCCATACCATGCTCGAGGAGATTGCTTCAATCCATAAATCGACTTATTTAACCTACACACTAAGTTAGAATTGTTTTGCAATTTATGTCCGGGGGGTAGGTTCATGTATACTTCTTCTTCAAGTGTTCCTTGAAGAAAAGCGTTCTTGACATCCTATTTGGTATAAGTTCCAATTATTGTTTACCGCAATGGAAAATAAAATTCTAACGGTATTCATTTTGGCCACCGGTGCAAAGGTTTCATTGTAATCAATTCCGTATGTTTGGGTATAACCTTTTGCAACTAACCTTGCCTTATATCGTTCTATGGTACCATTGCTATTGTATTTAATTTTATAAACCCATTTACACCCTACCGGTTTTTTTAACTTTGGTAATTGTACAATTACCCAAGTTTCATTTTTTTCTAGAGCTTTTAGCTCTTCTTTCATGGCTTGACACCATACCGGATTTGTAATAGCCTCTTGGTAGCTATTCGGTTCCATTTCTTTTTGGATGGTAGTCAAAAAAGCAAGATGTAAGGGTGAAATATTTTCATATGATAGAAACTCTTCAATAGGATATTGTACCGTATAGGTTACATAATCCCTAAGTCTAGTAGATGGTCGTGTTATTCGTGAAGACCGTCTAACTTCTAAATTTCCTTCTATTTCATTATTATTATTATCAAGATTATTTGTGTTAGTCTCTACTTCAAGATTATCATCGAAAATATGATTAACATTTTGTTCACTTTCTTGACCCTCTACATGAGATATTATAGGTCTTACTTGTTCTTGTGTATGTGGGGTCTTAATTATTTCTTTAAAATATGGTTCTTCTTCACAAAATATGACATCCCTAGACATAAATAATTTTTTGCTAATAGGATCATAACATTTGTAACCCTTTTTGTAAGTAGAGTATCCCAAAAAAATTGCTTTTGTTGACATATGATCAAGTTTATCTTTTCTTTTAATTTTTACAAAACAAGTACAACCAAACACTCTTAAATGATCAAGATTTATTTTTTGTTGGTAGAGGATTTCTAGTGGACTTTTATTTTTTAAAATAGCGCTTGGTAACCTATTAATTAGATGCGTGGCACAAAGAATGGCATCCGACCAATATTTTTTTGGAACATTATTTTGAAATAATAATGCTCGTGTCATTTCTAATAAGTGTCTATTTTTCCTTTCCGATACTCTATTTTGTTGAGGAGTCTTTATGCAAGTTGTTTGATGTATGACTCCTTTTTCTTTAAAAAGATTTATAAAATTTTGGTTTATAAATTCCGTTCCATTATCCGATCTAAAAATTTTAAGTTTACAATTGAATTGATTTTCTACAAGACATAAGAATTCTTTGAAACAATTAAAAACTTCATTTTTTGATTTTAATAAATATAGCCATGTGGATATAGAAAAATCATTAATAAATATAACAAAATATCTAAATCCATTATAAGAATCAATTGGGGCCGGACCCCATACATCGGAGTGGACTAATTAAATCAAACATCGCTTCACTTTTACTACAAGATTGAGAAAAGGGAAGCCTTGTTTGTTTTGCCAACTTACAAATGTCACAATTAATACATTTTGAATTTGAAAAATCTAATACACTATTTAGAATCTTGTCGGATGGATGCCCGAGTCTCCTATGCCAAACATCATAATTAATGGATTTTGCGGAAGCACAAAAATCTAATTTTTGCAAGTTGAAAAGATAATGCCCGTTTTCAAGAATTCCTTCCCCAATCTTCGTCCCGGTTACCCGGTCCTGAAATTCAACATTTTTATAAGAAAAAATTGCATTGCAATTGAATTCTTGTGTCAATTTTCCTATAGAAATTAAATTTATAGGAAACGCTTTTAAATATAATACGTTACTTATTTTATGATTACAAACGTTAATTTCTCCTATGCCATCTATTTGTACTTTCGTACCATTTGCCACTAAGACATATTGATTATTTTTAGTCAAGTCTAATTTGGTGAAAAATTTTCTATTTCCGAACATATGGTTTGTTGCTCCACTATCTAAAATTATTTGGTCATATAAATTAAAATTTTTTGAGTGAGAAACAATACCACATGAGCTAGGAGCACCTTGATCTTTAAACCACACAGAAAATTACTGAAATAAGTGCTGCATGGAATCCTGCGACCCGTCTGACCCGTTTCGCATGAAATTTGAGTTAGAGAGGTTGGGTTCGGGTTGGACTTGAGCCATGTACCCAGTATTAGATTCGGGTTGAGTCCGCTGAAGCATATAACCCGAATTGGGTTCGGATTGAGTCAGAGGAACCCCAGCCGCATATTCCTTCTTCTCTTTTTCTCTTTCGCCCCCTCTACTGATCCCGTCGCCGCCTCTGTTCCTCTCTTGAGCCTTCCATTTTTCGGGTTTTAGCTGGGGATGAAGGAACCAGCACCTCTCATGGGTGTGGCCTTCCTTCTTGCAATGAGAGCACACCCCTCCTTTCTTTTGATTTGGCCGAAATTGAGGGTTAGGGTTTTGGTGCCGGAATTGAGTAGCGAAGGCTTGGGTCTCGTGTCCCTCGCCGGAGGAGGCTTGTGGACCGCCCATAGTGAGTCTCCTTGTTTCTTCCCTTTGAATCATTGCAACAGCGGCAGAGGTTTTGGGAAGTTCGGATCCGAGTATGATTTGTGATCGGGTCGCTTCATAACTGGAATCGAGACCCGCAAGGTAATGAAATAACTCATCTTGATCGAGTCTTTTTCGGAGCTCTATTGGGTCTGTTGTGAAAGGTCTGTAATTTCGAAGTTCATCGAATTTTTTCTTCATGGCACCGTAGTATTCTGTGTTGGTTTTAGACCCTTGCTTTTCTTGTTCGATTTCTTGCATGAGTCTGAAGACATGCGAGTGGTTTTGTTGTTGACTGAAAAAAGCTTGTATGTCTTCCCACAATTCTCGTGAGGTGGAACTATGATGGAATAAATCAGAAATTTCTGATTCCATGGAATCAAAGAGCCAAGTCATGACCCTGTGATCTGTGGTTTGCCATTTTCGTAGCGATTGTTTTTCGGTTTCTGTTTTGTTGTCTGGATTTGCTATCTTTGGTTTGTTGCATTCTCCTATGATGAATTCGAGTTTTTCTCGGCTGCTAAGAGATAAGGTCACTGCCCTTGCCCATGATACATAATTCTTGCCATTTAACAGATTATGGGTGAGTCGAGAGGAGTATGTAGCATCTGATGATTGCTGCCCTTCTTGACTCATTCTCGTTTGTTTATGGTTTCTGACTTTCTGTTATGGGTTTATGGTATGTTGGTTATGCTCTCAGTTTACTGGCATTTGGCTATCAGTATACTGGTAAATGGTACTGTTGCGATTTTTGGAGTTTATGAAATTATCAGACGAAGCTCTGATACCATGTTGAATTTGTATTGAATTTCATGATACAAGCTCTTTTATGCTACAAGAAAAATATTACCGTTATCTCTATTCTACTTTTGGTACCTATACAGTAGAGTACCGTTTATTTCTTTTCCCTAAATAGAATTTCCTATTTGATCTAATCCTAGCCCTTTGATCAATGATGAACAACTGAGATCAATCCTACTCTATTTCTTCTATAGTTTTAACATATTTAGTGGTGTTAATTGAAACTGTTATGTTGTGATGAACATTAAATAAATTTGGAATGTAATGGGACTTGTATTTTTCTTGTAATTTTTTTTTTGACCTCCAACTTGCATTTCATACTGCTCCATAACCAGCGCAACTGTTCTCTGGTAGAGAAATTTTGGGCATATAGAATTAATGAAAAGAAAATATGCTACTATATTTTTATTTGTTTGGTGAACTAAAAGATGTCTAAGAGAAATGGATGTCATGTCATTGTACTTTTTTAAGTTTAAAGATTTGGTTCAGTTGCTATAAAGATAACAATATGGTTGAGTTTAAACTTAATATTTCAGATAATACAATTCATGAGCTAGGTTGGTTGACCACTTACATCGATCACCTACTTTCTGTATATTCTTGTACATTGTTCCTAATTTGATCCGTATCTTTAGACATCTGCAAACATAGAAATACAGCATTCATGGATCGAACATAAGGAAATTAACTAGGGTAAATAATATTTTAACAGAGGAGTTTTGGCTTTAGTCACCAAACGGACTACTGTAGAATCAAAACAGGGATGTATCTGATTGTGCGCTGCATGATCGATCGAACTGCTCTGTTTTAAACAGGGATGTATCTGTTTTAGCTTTTGGATCCGCTGTATTGTGGCCAAATGGTGCTTCAAAATATAGTTTTACTAATAATCCAATAGAGTCTGATCGAACAGTGATAATGAAATACAATAAATTAAGTAATTCATCCTCTCTTCTACCCTCTTCTTGTCTCTCCTACTAATCAACGCAATGGGGATTATTTTTCTTAGCGTAAACAAGAGTGTTCAACTAGAAGTCTAAATTATACGGCAATAATCCATGTTTAATTCAACGCCAGAAACCTTCAAGTCTAAATTTGGAATGCATGTGGCAATCCATGTTTAACGTAAGGTAGATACTTGGTACAAACAAGTATCCTCTCCAATATGCGTAAAAGATTTCCTTCACTTTACGGTTTGAGATATACTCTCAACTGCTTTGACATTCGAGCTAGCACAGGGGCAGTATTATTGGGCTTTAAGATTCGTGCAAACTTAAAAAGAACGGTCCGGATCCACTAATTCTAAAAGATTCCCTTTTACGGTACTGGGGAGGATGTGAATCCTTACTAGCACAAAAGATATTAACACTTATATTCATTTTTTTATTAACACAAGATTATCAAAATATTTTACTATATATAGAGACAATTTTATTCTTAATTAAGTATTTTCTTTAAAACTAATTCTCTCTCATATATTACCACATTATTTTTTTTCTTAAAGATTATGCTTTATAAAGTATATTATTTGTTTCAAATCTATTTCTCTCTCATATTATTATATAATTTCTCTCCTGAAAAGTTAGATTCACGAAATAAACATTCATTATTTATTTTCGTCACATTTTAAGAATTTTTAAGCGAATTACAACAGTGAAAGATTTTGTTATATATTAAAATCATTCAACATTATATATACACATATATACATATATTAATAAATGATCACTATATTAATTACATTATCAACAAATATGATAGTTAGAAGATATTTAAAGAAGATTAAAATTGTCCATATATTAATTTTTTTGAAGATGTTCTGTTAATATGAACGGGTGTGGTGTCAATATGCCTACCCCTTTGTTACCATAATTTTTTTGAAAATTAATTGTAATATGCTTATAATTTGAAATGATTGTAAAATTATGTCATATTAAAAAAATTCCCCGTTCTATAAATTAATCTTGTTAAAATCTAAAGCTTAATAATTCTATTGCGTTATTATTAGGTGTTCTCATTACAAATATCTAATCTATCGCCGCAACTGTTCAAATTGAATTTAAGGTTATTTTTTTTTGTCAAGTTCAAAATAAAAATATCACAAGTGTACTAAATCGGTAAGATGGTAATTAAAAAAACTTTATTTGTAAATTTTTTAGAGTAAAAAATATGGGTCACGCCCAAAATTAGATTAGATTGATAAACTTTATTTGTCAACTAATAGTTAGTTAATTAGTTCAATCATGTTAACTAACTCATAATACGCGGTAAATAACCCAAAATTAAATTTATTTTGGAAAAAATTAATATATTGACAACACACCTTAAAATTGAACAAAAGTTATAGAACCGCGTGGGCTAGTATGTTATTAATTTTAGGAAATTTGTAAAATTATATTGAACATATTTTTTGCTCGTGTAGGAGATACAACTAGCTCTGAAATTGTGAACATAGACTGTGAAAAGTCAAACGTTCGAATGTGCTCTATCTATGCGTCAGACATTTACAACAACTTGAGGTATTCCGCGCTAATGAGATAATAGAATCTAAGAACATCTGCATCACAACAACTTAATGAGTTTCTAAATAACTGTTAATTACTTTTTAAAAATTAAAATCTTTAAAATTTCTAATTTTCACATCTTTGAAATTAATTTTAGAGTTTCTATTAAATCACGTTAGCAATAAATTAAAAAAAAAAAATTTGAGCCAATTATTTAATCAGTATAGAGTTTATAAATAAGTTTCTTAATAAAAAATTATATTGCATGATTTTTAAATAAGAAATTCTCTTACATCTCTGAAACTGAATTAGAAACTGCCATATTAAATTAGTAACTCTAATAATACCAGAAACGTAGATTCTCTAATTTTATAAAAGTCTGTGCCCTCTTTTGTTTAACTTTTTTTCCACTTTATATCTGTTTCGCTAGCTTTGGAGTGTTTGGTGTTTTAGATTAATTTTCATCAAATACTAATGATATATTGCAACAACCACTAGTACAAAAAACCCCTTCACCGACTGTTAAAAAACCCTTATACCGACTGTTATTGAGGCGTCGGTGATGGCGGCGACGGTATAGATAAATCTTTACTGACGGGTGAATAACAGTCAGTGTAGGCACCCAACACCGACTGTTTTTTTGAAAAAACCGTCGGTGTAGGTGCCCAACACCGAAATTTTTTTTTTTTTTTTTTTGCACCTGTAGACGTGACAACTGGCAAGCCAAAATTTGGGTCATCTTACATTTTAATTACTCAGCTAAGAAGTTCAGAACTACATAAGCCAGGATAGATAAATTGATTTTCATGGTAAGAACAGAAACCAATATAGTGTAACCATTTCATCTACAAATTAAAAACAAAACAAAAAAACAAACATTTCACACATTTTACACAAGTATGAACATATTCTGTAAAAGGAGGAAGAGAAGAAACTTCACGAGCTAGACCAAAGTCTGCAATCTTTATAGTGGCCTTGCTAACCAATAAATTCTCTGAAACCCAGAAATAAATAGAACGTTACTAGATAATACATAAAGAAAATTTAAAATATATTATACCAGAAGCTTATACTTGCATTATACACATGAAGATTATCCTAAAGAAAACTAATATGATAGACTTTCAGGTTTGTGAAAAATGACATTTTTCTAGTGATAGAATTGAGTTATTGCGAATACTCATGGCAATGTAAATTATATAATAAATATTGTATTCAATTTATCATATTCTTAGGTATGAAAGATGAGTTGTTGTGTTCAAGTATAAAAGATGTGAGACATAAGGGAAGAACTGGAATTATACCAGGCTTGAGGTCACGATGAAAAAACCCTCGTTGGTGCATATAAGCAAGACCCTGAAAAATCTGATAGCACCAGTTCCTTACTTCAGCCTCTGAAAATCCTTTCCCTCTGTCTTTCATTAGTTGGTACAAGTTATAGTCCTGAAATATTACATTTCAAGTATAATTAAATTCCTGAAATGTATATAATTAGAAAAAAGAATTCTAGTAAAAAAAATCATCTTCTAATGCAATTTCAACAACTTTTTATATGTTAGTTTGGGGTAACAAGCTGGAACTTTAAATAGGCTAACCAGTAAGTAATTTTGTGCAGCCAAAGAAAGAGTGAGAAACTGAAAGACATTAAAAGAAGTCAAAGACACTGGAAATTCAATACTTAATCCTTACCATGTATTCCATCACAAAGTACAATATGTCGTGTTCTCTTATGACCTCCTTCAGCTTGACAATGTTAGGATGATTCATCCTGCGTAAAGACTTCACAGACAACAAGCAAAATAAAAACATTAGCAAAAAATTAGTAAAATATCTCATAAAGAACTAGATAATTCCCAATGTAAAAGGCACCTTAACTTCACGAAGGTTCATGCACTCCTCCCAAGAATAATATTTTTTCTTCATTTTTTTAACAGCAATCTAAAATTTTTTAACAAGCAATACAGTCAGAACTTTTCAGTTAGAAAATCTAAAACTGAAAGTTCATATTAGATATATCAAAAAGGTTCTAGAAACATACAACTTCACCACTTTGCTTATTAATTGCACGCCAAACACTTCCAAAAGTTCCATCACCAACCTCCTTTATTACCTTATATCTGTTAAAACCAACAGCGGATATGTCAGACAAATTTTCTGGTTTCATTTGGATGCTCCTTTGGAACGTACAAACAGACACAGATTCTGTCTAGAACAATTTTTTTTAACAACTTCAGTCCTTTTATTGAGAAATTGAACATGATATATTCTTTTATAGTGGCGCATTATAGGAAGGTAAATGCAGAGCCAAAACTCTAGCTCATGCTTTTGTTAGTGTGTCTGCGCACCTTCATTTCATATCCAGGAACCCAACAAAAACTAGCCCCTTGACACTAAATACATAACAAAAAATCAATTAGGCATAAAAAAAGGAATCAACATACCTATCCATGTCGTTCAGATGAACAGGTACTACACCTCCTTTCTCTTATGGGTAGAATGGCCTTGAGAATCAAAAGAGATGTGATTGACAGGGTGGGGTTTCTAAGCTTAAAAAATCAGAATACCATGTATGACTTCCAAAACAGGCACCACTTCACAATTCACCGTAGTATGAAACAGACTGCCGATACTAGATTTGACTCAGCAAGCAGTTCAAACCAACTAAATTTGACAGTCCGATGAACTCACCAAGATAGTAGGTTCTAAAACTCAAAACTTATCATACATGTATATCAACCAAACAATTCTTACACTATTTTGGCAACTTTCAACTAGAATTTTAGATGAACAGAACTTTGAGAAAGTTCTCAAGCATGCATGTGACGTTCCTTGTTCGTCGATGGAGAAATCAGCGACTAACTATGGAGAACAAAGAAGAAGAAATTTAATCCTGAAAATTACAAAATAAAAACATCTTCAATTTAAAATCTGTTAAAAGGTTTTCAACACCAGGGATTATTCAAAGTAAGAATGGTTCAGTAGTTGATACAATAGAGGTTTGGCATCACATGTATTTCCATTTTAAGCCTTCAATTCACACCCATAGATCCCACAAAACACAAAATAAGAAAACAGTGAAATATGCCAATATTAACTAATATCCTTTGCACTAATCCAATATGGATGCATGATTCTTTGCACTAATCAATATTTCTTCAGCATTTTGTTGTTTTAAAAAGGTACATTGACAATAATAGAACAGATCAAACTAAATTGGATCCTTTATCAAATTGAAATTTAATATTTTTTTTCTAAACCACTAATTAGTAAAACTGATTCACCAATCAACCTTAATAAGGCACACAGTCGATTGCATTTGCAAATCAATTCGTTAAAATTAAACATACAAAATCCCAATTTAAAGTGCATAGAAACTGTGGATCCAAACAAAATATCAAACAAACAGCATTCACTAATATATAAAACTTACATGAGATCCTTGAGGTTTCAATCTGCCACTGCACCTACTTAGGTTTTGATTTGGTACCGTACCAGTGGCAGCAGTGAGCTCCTCAGGCCGCGCACTCCTCCTCCGCGCACAATGCATTCCTCAGCGTAGCTCCAGCGGGTGCTCGGGTGCTTGGGTGCTCGGGCGCACAACGCACTCCTCCTCCGCGCTCCAGCGGTGCTCGGGTGCTGGTGCGGGGCGAGGCAGCAAGGCGAGGTAGCGGGGCGGGGCGAGGCAGCAAGGCGACTCGGGTGCTCGGGTGCTTGGCGGAGCCGGAGGCAGCAAGGCGGGGTGTTTGGGAGATCGCGAGGCTGATCGAAAGAGAGAAACTGAACTCAAAAATTTTGGGAGGGTTTTCGGCAAAGAAGAGGGAAATGAAATATTTCGCGGCTGATCGAAAGTTATAAATCGGAACTAAATTTTGTTAGCTCAACACCGACTGTTTTTTAAAAAACAGTCGGTGTTGGTAATTGCTCAACACCGACTGTTTTTTGTAAAAAACAGTCGGTGTAGGTATGAGCAACACCGACTGTTTTTTGTAAAAAACAGTCGGTGTTGGTAATTGCTCAACACCGACTGTTTTTTACAAAAAACAGTCGGTGTAGGGTATGAGCAACACCGACTGTTTTTTGAAAAAACAGTCGGTGTAGGTTTATTGACGGTTTTTTGTAAGAGAACAGTCGGTGTTGAGATTGTTCTTATTTACGATTTTACCAGCAGTCTCTACACCGACTGTTACATATTAAAACAGTCGGTGGTTGAGGGTCGGTGAAGGGGTTTTTTGTACTAGTGAACTTAGGTGCTACGATAGAAATTGTACTTTATCCTCGCCATACTAAGATATATACTTCAATCTCTTACACAGATATATTGATCTATACTATGAATTCATAGTTTTATTTTAAAAGTTTAAACAGTCGATTTGAACCACATAACATAATCTTTATATGAAAATGTACATGGGGATAATTTTTTATATTTTTATATTTTTTTTACTGTTTTTTTAGATAGATAGAAAGCTGGGGTGTAAACGGAGTGAATTCAGAGCGGATAATATTAATATCAAATACATATCCACATTTCAATAAGCCGATACGAAATACGAATATGAATAGTAAACGAATGCCAAAATGTAAAATCAAATTTACATTAGATAGATATCATAGTGTTGTTGTGTTAGTTAGGGTTATATATATATATATATATATATATATATATATATATATATATATATATATATAGAATGGCTAATATACAAATGTTTGTTCCTGGGCTCAGGAACAAACGATTTGGTTCTCTGATTTTCAAAGTCCAAACAGTCGATCCAAACCGTTAGATATTCAATCTATATTAAAATGTGCTTGGAGACCAAATTTTACATTTTTTGGAATTTTTTTACTATTTATTAAGCTGGTTTGAAAACCGCTGTTTTTATTAAATTTCTGCAGCATTGAAAAACAGCGGTTTTCAAACCAGCTTAATAAATAGTAAAAAAATTCCAAAAAATGTAAAATTTGGTCTCCAAGTAGATTTTAATATAGATTGAACATCTAACGGTTTAGATTTGTTATTTGGACTTTAAAAATCGGAGAACCAAATCGTTTGTTCCTGAGCCCAGGAACAAACGTTTGTATATTAGCCATTCTCTCTCTCTCTCTCTCTCTCTATATATATATATATATATAAGAGGATGCTTCTATGGACATAAGGACCTATTTGTAAAATGAACATATTTTCATTTTCAAAATTCAAACAGTCGATCCGACCGTTCAACATTATCTCCATATTAAAATGTACTTGGAGGTCAAATTTTACATTTTTTTGAATTTTTTTACTATTTATTAAGTATTTTACAAAACTAGTCAAATTCAGACCATTGAATTTTGTACCCATCTTAATAAATAGTAAAAAAATTCAAAAAAATGTAAAATTTGACCTCCAAGTACATTTTAATATGGAGATAATGTTGAACGGTCGGATCGACTGTTTGAACTTTGAAAATGAAAATAGCTCATTTTACATATAGGTCCTTATGTCCATAGAAGAATTTGCCTATATATAAATAGGTTGGGTACTCTACTTATATAAGCATATGAGGGCATATGCTTATAAGTCAATTTTACATTTTTCAAGCTCAAATAGTCGATCTGAAGTGCTCAACATGTTTTCCATATTAAAATGTGTTTGGAGATCAAATTTTACATTTTTTGGAAAAATTTTATTTTATTTTTTAATTTTTTCAAAAGTGTTGCAATATGCTATAAAATTCTGAAAAATAGTGGTTTTGAAAAATAAAATTCTGAAAAATAAAATTAAGATATTTTTCCTTATTATTTCTAATTTAAAAACTCAATTGAAAATCAACTATATTTAATTTTCCTCATTAAATTAATTGAACTCTACAAACACTAGGTCCCAATTGAAGCATTGTTCTATCAAAATTTTCTAAACGGCCCAACTCCACTCCGTAAAGGTCCATTAATTTATTTTTAACAAATAAAGCCCATCTCAATTTCTCTCCCCAACTCTACTCCGTCACCACAACTCTTCGTCGTTCCCTTCTCCTAGTCTCCTGTTTCCGGCATCCGAACAGTCAAACCCGAGAACCCGGCCACCTGGAACCGTAACGTTCAGGATTCGAGCTACCACGAGCCGGCTCTGCGAGCCACTGTTTTTAGCTCAGACTTCTCGGCTCGGCTTTGCCTGTATTAATTTTGACTTTATTAATCTATATATTTTTTTTTTGGAAAAGTCCTTGGGTAACTTTATTAATCTATATAACAGACGTTTCAGATCGAATTCAGCTTTCTAGAGATTTCTAGTCGGGCTTGTATTGAAGAATTTGGATTCCCCAAAAGTATCTCAAATTGTGAGTTTAGATCCGGACCGTTCGATCTGCCCTGCACGAATTAAAGAGAGCCTTGCATTCCATCTGGACCGGATTGGACCAACTTCTGATGGTACGGTCCTGATCTAAACTCAAAAATTGGGTTCCCTTGGGGATCCTGAACCTGTATTGAAACGGTAGCTACTTCTCTAGCAAAAAATAATACTTCTATAGCTTTGTTTTGACGCTATAGTTACAATCTCTAGAATAAAAATTCCAATCTCGTCATACATAAATAATTTCATTCCCGCCTGCAATGAGATAATTGCATTTAACTTGGAAGTGGTTGGTATCTGCAATTCTTCTTCCTTTCCTTATTTCTCAATTATATGGTTATTTCAGTGGGGTTTATCTAAACCCTATTTGTTTTGTTCTTAAATAATCCATCTTTTATTTCTTTATATTTCTGTTATTTTTTAAATTTACAGAAGAAAAAAATGACCAATGATGTTTGCATTGAGCTGACCTTTATTTGGGGGTGCGATTTCTTGCTCTTTCCCTACTGGATTTCAGGTACTTTAGAATTATTCTCACTTACATCTATAATCTGTATATGTATTTTTCAATACCCTACTTTCTATTTTATAAGCAATTAATCATCCAGATATCAAAGAAGTTGCTTTTTGTTGTAAAAGAGTTTAAAAATGATTGAATTTGTGCACTAATTTTGATGTATTTTGACATGCATTGCTTTTCTCTTGATACAGGATGTGAGCAACATTCGTCAAGTTCCAGATCATCAGGTATATTTTTTTGAAATTTCCTATTTTGGCTGGTACAAGGTCGTACCAACTGATACCATACCTCTTAATGATACTGATATTGAAACTGTTGCTTTTTTTCATAATTTGTTTTATGTGACCGTTCTCTCTTTGTTATGACGTTTATAGAAGTCGAAGTATCTTATTTCTAAGACTTAGATTTCATATTGCTTATATATGAGTTTCATATTGCTTAAATTTTAAAAAGGAGGTGTTTGTGGACCCCTTAAGAGACGAGAGCCTCATATTTGAGCTGCTGGATTTAAAGAATGAGGTGGCAGATCATGAGAGTGCCACCTGGTTTTTGCGTGATCTTGCCGTTGAACAAGATGCAACAGATAACATGGTATATTAATTTTTCAATTTCTAGATATTTTGTGTTCTTTTATTTGTTTCTGATTTTGTATATGAAAGATATTCACTCAACTTTATAAGCCTCACTTTATTCTAATAGGTAGAATTAATTAAACCTAATTTTGGTCAATTCAGCTCCAAATTTTGCTCATTAGTGTTACCAAGACTGAATTTAATTGCAATATAAACCAACAATGGCCAGCAAATAAGGGACAATTTCATATGTCATTAAATGAAAACATACGAGGAAAATATGTTGTAGTAAATTTATTGCTCCTTGTTTTGGTAATTCATTTCTTGACAGAGTATGGCTATGATCGAAACAATGATAAAGAAGAAATGAGTTCAATTTATTGGAAAGGAGATAAATAGAGATGATTTCAATTTGAAAAATGTTTGATTGGAATCATTATATTAATTAGATGAATTCATTGTTGAGAAGAAAAAAATAATCCATAATTTTCATCAAATTTACAAAAGCTGCCATCAAATGAGATAGATGTGTAAGCAACAGAGTAAAAACTCAAACACAGTGGGGGCAAATAAGTAATTTTAATGGTGTTGAATTCTCGCCAAATCTGACCACAAGTCACAAGATATTATAGGGTCCAAATTATCCTTTCAAATCATCTCAAATAAAATAATTTTCCGTTTGTTTTTTTTTGTTTCGATCAGAGAATTTGCCAAAATAAGAATTCCATTTCTTATTTCTGAAGAATCTCACTCCTTCCGATCAGACCCTATGTTTCAGTTTTTTCTTAAGTTCCTTGGTTGGCTGGTTACCTTTTTTACCTTGTGCAGGTGCTTGAGCATTCTGGTACTATGGAGCTTACTGGATTGCAATATGAAAATGCACCGGTACCAGCTATGACTGCAGTGGGCCAACTGGTACAACTCTGTCTCTCTTTCTCTCTTACTGGTTTGTTTTGGTACCGGCAGTGACTGGTCTGGTACCAGCATCTGAGATGAAAGTTCTTTGCTTGAGAAATAAACTGATACTAACATATAGAGTGAGGCTATGGTACTTTGCAAAGCGTGGATTCATATCTTCGTTTCCAAAGTACAAATAGTTGATCCGAACCGCTCAACATGATCTCCATATGAAAATGTACTTGGAGACCAAATTTTTAATTTTTTTTACTATTTTTTTAGGTAAGTAGAAAATCACTTGTTCTAAAGATTCTGGACCATCCAAAAATAGTGATTTTTTACTTAAAAAAATAGTAAATATTCTTAAAATTATAAAATTTGGTCACTTGGTACATTTTTATATGGAGATCATGTTGATAGGTTCAGATCGACTATTTGAATTAAAAATAAAGATATGGATCTATAGCATAGACCGATCCGCGCTTTGCAAAGTACCATAGCCTCACTCTTAAAATATATATACTTAATTAACTGGTATTCCTATTTTTTTTTTCTTTAGGCTATTTCAAAGGGGAGGCAAGGAAGAGGAGCAGAAAATATAGTGCGGGTAAATCAGTGCTATAGCTATTTAATTCTATTTTCCTTCTTTTTTTAACATCCAGAATGTGATACAGCTATTTATGAATTAACTTGTGAATTAACTTGTGATATTAACTTGTGATGTTAAAAATTTTTACAGACATATCTTGCAAATATTCGTCTGAAGAATGTTTTGACTGACGTGCTCATCACTGCATATGAACCCTTGCTAATTAAGTGAGTAGTTGTGCTTGGTTAAAAATTAAGCCTTGTACCAAATTCCAGATAAACTGGTACAGATCAGGACAACACAAGGGTAAAGATTTTTTAACAGATTTGTTTTGGCTTCATGCAGCGCACGTACCATATGCAGTGCTGTGTTGATTTTATATTCCATGTGCTACATTAGGCGAAAACTGCTATGTTAAAGTCTTTACCCAGCACATAAGGCTTTCATTAGTCCTCTGATAAAAACAAAGTGAAAGAATCAAAACTTAAACTCATTAACAATATGATTTATGCTGAACTGAACCAAAGCATACTTTAAGTGTAGTATATTTTGACAATAACATAAACTCATTACGTACTGTTAATTTCTTCCCTGTAATTTTTAATATCTTTTATGACATGCCTAGAGTCTTGTTGTTTACTGGTAAGTAATATAACTATTTCTTGGGGTTGTTATTCTTATATTTCTTTTACGCATATTTATTTTATTTTGCTATCTGTTTATTGTTATTTATGTGTGTCTGTTGTCTCAGCCCACTGAGTGAGAGTGCAAGATCAGTAGGAGCTGGTATTGCGGTGCCAGCTGAGCAATCGGGATGCTTACCAGTACAAGAGGTTTTCAGACTGGCAGTTACAAGCTTCAAGGTTAATGACTGGAACCTCTTTGGTGGAAATGCAGGGGCATAATTGGGATTATTTGAAAGTTAAATAATTTGGGAGCGGGTTAAATTATTGATCTGACAATGCGCTTTTTTTTATTCTCCTTCTTTCTGCCATTTTTAAAACACTATTTTCTTGATCATGGAGTTTGCTTTTACAGCATGAGTTGCAGTATTGTAATATTCTTACTTTGTAATTATTCGTTGTTTAACTTACTGGTAGAATTAGTGGCAGTTTTAAAAAAATATTTATTCATATGGGAAATTATTAGTGTGTACAGATCCATGGCAAGCAAAGAACTTGAATTTTCAAATAAGAGCAAAATAAATTAATTTGGTCAAATGATATATACCTATAACGCTTATGTTTGATTGTTGTATCAATAAAAAAATAAGAGGGTAACTCACAAAGGTTATTTTAATAATTTTAAACGAAATATTTAAAAAGTCAAATAGCATTAAAAATTTAAAAGTAAACTAATTAGTATATACATCAACACATGCGCACATAAATCCGACATTTTTTATTAATATTCAAAATTAATTATAAAATATTAATTATACCCAGTTTAGCTGGATTTTTTTTAAATGTCCAAACCGGCTATTTTTGGGCCTGTCATGAGGGTTTTTTTTTTTAAATATTTGTTAGTTTACTTTTTTCGATATATAATTAACATAATTATACTAAAATATGTCAAATTACTTGAAATTATGTTAAGATACGCTAAATTACGCTAATTACGCTAATTATACTGAAATACGCTAAATTACGCTAAATTACTCTAGATTATGCTAAATTAGGCCGATTTAGTGCCATCTTTCATTATATAACCAATTTACTGAGCTACTTAGATCGAAAATATAAATGAAAATCTTAATCAGAAACTTCAACTTAAGTTTTGAGGCTTTTCTCTTTGTTTTTTGACAATTCTAAATTTAAAGCGGTCATCCACGAATGCATATTTTTGCAAGCTTTCTGAAAAGTAGTCATTTACTGAAATCGGACACTCGAGCGCCGTTTTATGGCCGTTTGAAGTTATTCGTCGTCGTTTTTCGTCTTCTCAGTGAAGATATCGTCGCTCTTAGCGTAATTTAGCATAATTTATCATATTTTCAAGTAATTTAATGTATTTTAGTATAATTATGCTAATTATACATCAAAAGAAGTAATCTGACAAATATTTCCAAAAAAAAACCCTCCTAACTGGTCAAAAAATGGCCGGTACTAATTTAAATCCCAACCGACCATTTTTGGCCAGTTTGGGCATTTTAAGAAAAATCCAGTTAAGCTGGATATATTTAATATTTTATAATTAATTTTGGATATATAAAAATGTCAGCACATAAACACAAGTCGTTTCTCAATGAGAGATGATAATCTGAACAGTAATCCATGAAATTTAAACACCAACTCAACAATTTCCATCCTCATACCATTCATAAAAGGACCCCTAGAGCTTGGCAACGCACTCTAGATAGTTCAACTTTGTTATAAGCCAACTTCTATTTCATTTTAAGTCATCCTAATATATCTCTGTCGACAACTTAAGTAAGAAACAAATCCTTACAACCAAACATAAATATTGAGATTTTGGTGTCACGCATTTAATTTTTGTTTATGCTACAGAAAAATAAAAAATCGAAGACGGACCAGAAGACTAGACAAATTTGTACATACCAGTATCTCCATTTATTTGCGGTCAGATCCAGTCGGGTACCACCTAAAGTAGAGATCCGAACCGTTCTTTTCATTCTGGCATGAATCTCAAATCACACTGCACACCCCTCTAATTTAAATTGACATGTTTGGTTGTGGGATAAGTGGTGGAGTAAACCCTTTAGAAATGCTAGATTTATCAGTGTTGGAATTGTTGGGGGTCCACGGTACCATACGCAACAATACCAAAGATGACCTTCTTACGTTATCTCGGCTTAAGATATACTAGCATAGATACACTCCCACAAAATATAGAGGTCATGCAGAATCTTCAAACATTGAAAGTTAGAAATACAAGACCTTACCTGAATCCCTATGGAATATCTCAGCACTTCGTCATGTATATGTGGTAGCACGGCCCGAAATTAAGTGCCCACCCCCAACAGCCAAAATAACTGCTTTACAAACATTAGAAACAGTTGTTCCCGAATCATGGATGGATAGATGCCCGCAATTCCTAACCAGCCTTAAAAAGTTGTCCCTTTCAAACCCGGATGGTCTAGACTGGAAATCTGTTTCTGATCTACTTACAATCGGTTAATCTCCTATCATTGACAATAAAAGACGACTCTGTGCCATCGGAGTTTGTCAATACAAGGGAATTTTCAAATCTTGAGACTATGAGATCAGTTCGATTAGAGGGAAAGTGGAGTTTTTTTGAGATTAAAGGCAGTGGCTGCCGAATTTCATTAATCAAAGAAATTAAGGTTCCCTAAGGATTACATCTGAAATATAACAACACTCTGAGTACTATTTGCCAATCCCAGTACAATAAACAGCGACTCTACACCAAACAGCTGAGGTGGCCTGTTTCAGCAGTGCCAAAGCCACAGCCGCCCTTCATCCACTATTGAGGGAAAGTGGAGTTGCAGGAACCTTTTCATAGATAATGTTAAGCTCCCTCCAAATCTTATCAAGCTCACTCTAAACAAGTCCGGTTTGAAGGAAGATCCCATGCTGCGACTAGAGATGATTAAAACCCTGAAATTTCTAAGCTTACAAGACGGAGCATACACAGGTAAGCAAATGATTTGCTCGACAAAGGGATTTCCGTGTCTACAATCCTTTGAACTTTTGAAATTGGAAAATTTGGAGAAATGGTGGTGGAAGAAAACGCTATGTCAGAGCTTAGAACACTACGTGTTGTTCAATGCAACAAACTCAATAACCTTCCCGAGCGAAGAACACTACGTGTTGTTCAATGCATGTTACTATACTGCTGTCTTCGATACTTAACTTGAAATGCTTCTTTGATTCTCTCTCTCTTTCTCTCTTTGTGCGTTTCTTTGATCTATGTGTGCCTGAGTTGATGTATGTATATATGTTGTTTTCTGTTATGAGTGTGTAAATGTTTAAATTATCAAGATATTAAGGATGAGTGGACGGATGCTGTATTTCTTTAATCTTGGATTACGTCGAAGAGTGAATTAAATGTTTGTAGTGTATTTGATGTTTTCAGATTTTAACAATTCAGATTGCTACGTAAATCACGTGCGACATAATAGAAAGGTTTATTTATCATTTTACAAAGCACAAGTTTCTAATCTGACGTGACATTTGTTAAATCAGTTAGAGTTTCTAATCTGACGTGACATTTGTTAAATCAGTTTCAGAGATGTAGATGGATTTCTTATTTAGCAACTTTGCTCAATAATTTCTTATTAAGAAATCGTTTATAAACTCTGACGTGGCAAAACGATTGGCATGTATTTGCTAAAATTAGTTTAATTTACTGCTGATGTGACTTATTAATTTTAATTTACTGATGATGTGGCTTATTAGAAACTCTAAAATTAGTTTCAAGAATGTGAACATTTAGAAACTCTAGAGTCTATAATTTCTTAAAAGCAGTTAACAGTTATTTAGAAACTCTAAGAGTTCTAGGGATGTAGATGCTCTTAGACTCTTAAATTCTTCCAGCTGATTATTTTATTCATAATATTAAAAACATACTAAAATCAGTACGTAGGTCATTTTTTATTTTAAAAAATAATAAAACCGAAAAGAAGCTAGTCATCTGGCAGCAATGGTTTAAATAGCGATTATAGCGGGTATAGCCGGACGGTTAAAAAAAATAAGCCATTGCACTAAGTAGCTAGCTATAGCTAGCTATAGCGCCGATAGCTAGCTATATATCGCCCATAGCGCCATAGCTTTTAAGGTCCAAAAAAACTATAGCGTAGCTATAGCTAGCTATTTAGAACACTGTCTGGCAGTGATGAAATGTACCATACATATTCCGACCGTGATGAAACATTCCGTCCAAAAGGCACAACAATTCAGGGTTGTGAACGGTAGGTTTCGTCACAGCAGATGGCCATAAGCCCATAACGCTTCTTCTCTGTTTTGCTATTTTGAAATTTTACGAAAATGATGATATTCATTTTTTTTAATGCTATGAATAAAAAAGTTGGGTCTTCCAGGGGTCAAATTTGAAAATTGCTTGAATTAAAAAGTAGCAGAGGGAAAATGAAAATTGGGTTCAGGCAACATAGGAAATAAAAATTCAGTGCGCACGCCACACATACCTCTTCTACCTGCCCAAAAACCTAACTAGAGGAGAAGTATGAATGCAGGGCAACCATTAGCGATTTGAATTAGCAAACCCCCTATTATAATTTCAATTGCTCCCTGAACTTTGAAGGGAACATTACACTGTATTAGCTACCATTGTTAATTTCTAAAGGGCATGAGCCTGTCATGCCATTACTTATAACATTATTTTATACTGACTGTCCAAGAAAGGTGAACTGAGAAAACATTAGATTTTCTAATTAGAAGGTCATAGTTGTCAATTCAAATTTTATAATAATTGAATAAACTGTTAAATAGATAAAAGGGGATAGAAAAAAGAATGTTAATTTTGTATGGAGATATTAGCTATTATGGTGTTTCAAGAGAAAATTAGCTATTTCAAAAGTTTGCATGAGCACACTAGAAATTTTTCAAAAAAAAAAAAAAAAATAGAGCACCATTTTATAGTAACCATTGTCTGCATAGGCGGGGATTAACCAATAATGATGAACATTTTGATTTCATTTTTCATGCCTAGTTTTAACCCGGTCATGCCTTGATTAGATAGCAAAGCTCAGTATAACCCAAAACGCCTGAAAGTTGCAATTCAAATCGCAAACCTTGTCAGATTAGGGTTATGGTCTTACATCAAGTTTGCACCAAATTTTATTTCAATTTGGAATGCTTAAACATTTTATAAAATAATTCGGATTAATATTTCGGTTTACATCAGTTGCTCAAGTGTCAAGCTGCCACAAATTTATATCACACTTGATTTGATAACAATTTTGAAATTTTGAAATCTAAAAAAATAGATATACATATAGTGTTCCATTTTATTTCTATAACAAGTAGAAGATGTCGAAATTGTGGTGGGCCTCCAAAATACACAAGAGTGCTGATTATACAGAAATGGAATTTGATGGGGAAAGAATACAGGCCGTTAAGCCCATTCTTTTAAACAACTGCATTTCCGATTCAGTAAAACTTCGATAAATTTTCTATCGGATAATTTAATTCAATTTACTGAATTAAATTCTTCCGACTTTTTTTTGTTTTCCCGATAACCCACTTCTCTCCTCCCCCACTCACTCCATCTGATTCTTCAATTCGATGGCGCTGTCATTAGCGCCTCTACCTCAACCAAGCTCATCCTTAGCGCCATCTCAGCGTTTTAGAAGCTCCACATATGTCATCGCTGCTCCAAACAGATGCTCTGTCCCTAGAGCGGTCAGTGCTTCCTGTTTTTTTTTTTTTTTTTTTTTTTGTATTTAAATTACCACTCAATGAAAGGAAAACTTTCATAATCGAGGTTTACAATTTGTATCACCTTTATCTTTAGTTTAAACTAGGTCGGAAATAATGTGGATGTTTCTTTTGCCAAATAGAAGATCAGGCGGTTACTGATTTCAACTGAGACTTGTGCTTAATTTATGTAGTTTCCTTTTTATTATTTCTTGTATGTAACCTCCTAAGGTTGATGGTTTGATGCTAACAGTGGAATTTGAATACTGATATGTATACGGCCTAATTGGTTATATTCATAACCTCTTGATTTTGTACTATTTTTACTTTTAGATATTTTAATTCCTGCAGTATAGGATGCTGAAATATGAATGACACGGTAAAAGGCATCATCTGTTGATATACATATCTAACTGCTGAAATTGATTTGGTTTATCATGTACAAAAATGCAAGAAAAATCTAATCTTTTCCACTCTTTTCTTTTATTGTACAATTATAAATATGCTTTCACCGGACAGACTGCTGCTACATCATTAGATCGGTCTTCTAAAGGGAAATCTGATTTCTCTATATATGTACATGGAGTACCAAACAATGAAGAGTTCAATTGGGATAATTTGGAGTCGGATATAAATTATTGGGCAAGGCCTCTACGACCAGTTCAGGTATAAGGTGTGCTTATACATGAAATACAGTCCTCTTTGAACTTAAGTAGCTTACTAACTAGGGTATAATTGTAATTTTCATCAAAATCTTTTGCTTTGTAGTGGTACCCTGGCCATATAGGCAAAACTGAGAGAGAGCTCAAAGAACAGTTAAAACTTATGGATGTAGTTATTGAAGTTAGAGATGCAAGGATACCTTTGGCCACAAGCCATCCCAAGGCAAGTCTTCTTTGTCTCTATATTAATTATTTTTACATAGATAACCTTCAAGGATCTCAAATTTTCTCATAAAATGTGCTTTTAGAAAACTATTATTCTCATGTAACCTTAATTTTCGTTATATCCTTTGTACGTGGAACTATAATGTGTCATTTCATGGTGCTTTTATGTTTGAGGTCATTAGTGCAAAACAAAATACTGAAATTATATTACATGTGTAGATGGATAAATGGCTTGGAAACCGAAAAAAGATTCTGGTTCTGAATAGAGAAGACATGGTTTCTAAAGCAGACAGAAATGCATGGGCTTCTTACTTTGCAAAGCAAGGGGTGAAGGTTATATTGGCAAATGGAAAGCTAGGAATGGTAGTGACCTTAGTACTTCATTGTATTCTATTGTTCCATGAGGAGGGTTCAAATGCCTCCATTTTTTGTGCCTCCATCATGCCTCAAACTTTTTAATTTTCTAATAACAAAATTTTTAGAACTTGCATATCAAAATAAAACCAGTAGATGTGATCTATATTACTTTCTCTACATGCACATAATTTTTTTTTTATCAATTTTTTATTTTGTTTTTATACGAATCAATAAGCTGAAAATTCAATGTTCAGAATTTATACATAATCCCATATAGATGTATTTTTGCAAATTCTTGATACCGTCAAAATAAAGTCGAATGTCGTAATCTTTTATATATGCATAGAGAAAAGAATATAGATCAAATCTAACGGTTTTATTTTGATATTTGAGTTTTAAATTTAAGTTATTAACATCTAAAAAATGGAGGCATTTGAACCCTTCTCTTGTTCCATCTATCTCAATAATTAATATTTGTGTAAATTTGATATGAAATTTTAGCCTGATGCAATTTTAGGGTGCAATGAAGCTAAGTAGGCTTGCCAAGTCACTAGCAAGTGATGTGAACGTCAAAAGAAGAGCTAAAGGCCTCCTTCCTCGACCTGTACTCCTTTTCCCTTTCTTTATACTGTTACAATCAATTCAATTTATGAAAACAATCCCTAAAATCTTGCATCTCCTATATAAAGTCAGTAAAGTGCCGAAGTTTCAATTTTGGTCCCTAAATATTTCAATTTGCGTCCCTTTGGTTCCTTCTATCATTCTTCAATCTTCAAAACTGGCTTAAGACTCATTCCTGGTCAGCAATAAAATCTTGGTATCTTAGTTTATATATCTGATTGGTATTGATGATAGGAGCACATGTATAAATTCTGAATGCCTAGGGACCCAAATGGTACTTTAGAAATGGGAGAAATGGTCCACCCATAAAAAATCATTTTTGTAATTTACGCAGTATGCCATGGACTTGAAGAAGTTAGGCTTTCCAAGTTAATTTTACAGTTTACATTTGTTTAATAAACAAATTTTTGTTTAACAAACAAATATGGTGGGATTATCTTAGTTAGATTTTAATTTATGCTATTTAACTATTTAAGTGAATAACTTGTTATATAGGTTAGGGCTGGCATTGTGGGTTATCCAAATGTGGGCAAATCATCTCTAATTAATCGCTTGCTTAAACGAAGAATGTGTCCAGCTGCTCCAAGGCCTGGTGTCACCAGAGAACTCAAGTAATGTTTTTTTGCCTTTAGGTTTGTTAAAAATTACTAATGGATTTTGCCTTTGCTAGCAGCACTGAACATTTCTTACATTTGTAATTAACAGCCAACAATTTTATTTCGAAAATAAATGCCCATTGGTTAGATTATTGTGGAGAAGGGCATGTCTGTTTGATGTTGATAATCCTCCCACTTAGTTATTTTCTTTTTCTAAGCCCAAATTCGCCCAAGATCAAAACAAATCAAGTGCATTAAATGTTAATTCTTTGTGTATGTAGAATTAAACTCTTTATACTAGGGACTTTCTAGAAAAATTAAGAACCAAGTGGATTTAGATGCCTTTATTTCTGGATAAGAAGCATATTTAAATGTTAGTCTCCAGATTTTGATCTATTGCATGGGGTTAAACTGAGAAAGGCAGGGGAAATTTAGTCATATTTTTGGGTTAATTGATTTTGGATCCTAATGGTCTCAACTGTACAACTAAAAGCCATGTGTGATTTTCAAAAAGCACTTCTTTTTTTCCTGCTCAAATTGCATTATGGAAAAAATGTTAACTGGATTTGAATAACAATGGAGCAGGTGGGTCCATTTCGGCAAGGACCTAGAGTTACTAGACTCACCTGGAATTTTACCCATGCGAATAAGTGACCAGACTGCTGCTATTAAACTTGCCATATGTGATGATATTGGTGAGAGATCATATGATGTTGTTGACATTGCAGCCATCCTTGTACAAATTTTAATCAAGTTGCCTACAGTTGGTAGGTTTATAAAGATTACCAATATTTCTATTTGAGTGAGGCTATGGTACTACGCATAGCGCGGATTGGTCCGTACTACGAATCAATATTTTCTTTTTCAATGTCTAATAGTCGATCTGAACTGTTTTAACATGATTACTAAATTTTACATTTTTAGAATTTTTTATTATTTTTTAGATAGGTAGAAAATCACTATTTTTGAGTGGTCTAGAATCTTTAGATCAAGTGATTTTCTAACTATAAAAAAATAGTGAAAAATTCTGAAAATTATAATATTTGATCAACAATAGAGTATATTTTCATATGGAGATCATGTTGAACGATTCAGATTGATTGTTGGGACTTTGAAATAGAGATAATAATCCATAGTACGGACCTATGCATGCCATGCATAGTACCATAGCCCCACTCTTTTCTATTTTTCATATACTAAGACTGGATGGTAGTTCTGTATTAGGCTTTTAGGTACTTGTAAAACTCAAACTATTACCTCTCAGAGTAGATCTATATTCTATCTTGAGTGAGCCTATGGTAATATGTATTACGAATTGACCGGCGCTATGGATCCATATCTCTATTATTAAAGTTAAAACAGTCGATCCGAACCGTTAAACATGATCTCCATATGAAAATGTACTTGGAGAGCAAACTTTACATTATTTTTAATTTTTTACTATTTTTTTAGATATGTAGAAAATCACTGCTTTTGGATGGTTTAAAATTTTCAAATCAAGCGATTTTCTACCTATCTAAAAAAATAGTAAAAAATTCTAAAAAATGTAAAATTTAGTCTGCAAGTACATTTTCATATGTAGATCACGTTGAACGGTTCAGATCGACTATTTGGACTTTGGAAACGAAAATATTAATCCGTAGTGCAGACCAATCTGCGCTATGCATAGTCCCATAGCCTCACTCTTTTATCTTTGTTATGTGGGCTTTCAGTAACTTGTAGAGGTTTGTTCATTTCTAGGTATAACTCTGCTGTGCAATATCTATGTGGTTATTTACTTATTTTGTTAAAGCTAAATTGAATTTAATAAGATTCCTGAGCACTCTAAAAGGTTGAAGAAATATTCTAATTTCCATAATATGTAAAGAGCAATTAAATTACATTTCTTGATTTGAACAGGTCCTGGAGCACTTTCAAAACGTTACAAGCTTGATCTAGATGGAGATTGTGGTAGAACGTAAGCGTCTTTATAATACATGAAATTAAATTAAGGTCATATTTTTATCTGTTCTTATTATATTAACTGAAAGTAAATTCTTGCACAGATTTCTTGATAAAGTCGCATTACAAGTGTTTGGTGGAGATGTTAATCATGCAGCTTTTCGTGTATTATGTGATTTTAGAAAAGGAAAATTTGGATGGGTTGCCCTGGAAAGGCCTCCTAGGTAAAACCTTATTGTTAACTTGCTGTGTTAATTCCTTAATTTACAGTGAACTTCACAAAAGTTTCTCCAATTATATCTGTGTAACTAAAAGGAATGCACAATATAACCTTTAATGCCAATTGTTACTTTGTTTCTTCAGGTTATGAGGATTTTTCAAATGGTCCTCAAGGGGTCTATTTATTAGTGAATTATACGTTCAACAATATATTATGATCTTATCATTTGTATACAAACAGTAGTATTTCATCCTTAGTCTTTGAACATTTTCTTTTGTGCAAATAGTAGTCTGCATGACGCTAGTGAAAGAATGAGAATCTATGCTTGTCAAATCACTCGACTGAGAATAAGTGTAAAGATAGGTGCACGAACGGAAAAAGGATTGTTTTTTTTTTTTTCCCTTCAAATTTCCCAGTTTTCTTGTGGTTGCCTAACTATGGGAATATATATACTTTTTTTATAAACTACACTACTCAAATGAGTGAGGCTATGGTACTATATATGCATAACACAAAATGGTCTGTATTTTAGATCAATATTTTCGTTTCAAAGTCAAAACAGTTGATTTGAACTGTTCAATCTTATTACCAGATGAAAATGTATCTGGAGATCATATTCAATATTTTTTAGAATTTTTTTTTACTATTTTTAGATAGGTAGAAAGATTTTAGACCATTCAATAACCTATGCATATTATCATATATATCCTCACTCCTAACCAAATATGTACTACACGACAGGAAAATGCTTCGTCAAAATGAATACTGAATTTCTGAACAGTGATGAGAAAACTACATCCTTTTGTGACAGTATGTATTCATCAGTTTAGATACATACTTCGACAATATATAATTCTCGAACTTTAACTAATGTCTGCGCGTTTCTTGTGAAAACCAGCAATGAGGAGACTACATGTAGTCATGGTCAGGCCATGTGAATGTTGTCTTTTATTGCATTCTCTTCAATTTTTTTATTTATTCTATTGCAAGTTTGTAACCCTTCTATTTTAATTGCAAGAGATGTCATTGATTGCACATTATTTCCAGATGGCCACGTAACGAACACGTCGGGTGAGGTGTGAACTCGTTTTATTGTGTGCTGAATATTTGAAAGTAAGCTCAGAAAATATATAGCGCTTCTCTTTCAGGTCGAGTCTAATGAAATTTGTCGATGCATATAAATATCATTCAATATCAAACTTGATTGAATATGCTCCTGTGATATATGTATTGCAGATGTCTAATGTATCTTTTTTTGTTTTTGAATAAAGGTTGAAGATCAAACTATCTAATTATTTAATATCTATAAGGAACTTTTTTATCCGAGTTTCGAACCTGCGACATTCTATATGGAGGACAGATGTCTAATGTTAGTGTCATGTATGCTGGTTTAGTGATTTTCTCTAATCAATCAATTAATTAATTAGTGCTCTTTGTAGATTCAAGTCGAGTCTAGAGTGTATGACCTGATTTGATCTGCAAGATTCAGAGCCGAATCAGATTGAATCGAACGGAGAGAGAGTGATGATCAGAGTCAAAATAATGATGAATTACGTAGAATTTTGACTTAAATTTTACATATTATCTCACACTTATGTTTAATTAATTAGAGAAAAAGGTTATTGTCACCCTTCTTTATGTTTCATTGCAGAAAACATGTTTTGGGACTATTTCACATCAAATGGAGCAAGAATCAGGTCAATCGGATAAGCGACGCTCATCGACTAAGGCTCTATTACGGCCCGTACTGACTGATACGGACCTAGCTGAATACGAACCAGGAGATAGCGCGATACGCATTAAACCCTTCAGCGACATGGTCTCATTACAGACCGTACCAGCCAGTATGGTCCGTAACCAAGGCGCCCTTTTGGGAATAACTGCTACAGCTGTATCCAGATCAGGTTTCTTGGCCTCCACTAAACTCCAGACGTCCCCTCACTTCTATATAAGCACCCTGGACAGAAGAAGACATCTTTGTAATTTTAGTTAGATTTGATTAAGTGAGAAAGAGAGGATTGATTGTAACTATGTCGTTTCGCGGCTAAGTTCTTTCCTTAGGGGCTAGGCAGTAAATCTTGTTACTCATAATGCTTTGATATATATATTTTCTGTTGATTATGATTTCTTGTTGTTTGATTGAAATACTTTTGTAATTTATTATCCCTTCATCTGATATCAATGATCTAGTTTAATACGTTAGGATAGTGACAGTGCTTTAATGGTAAGAGAAACTATGATGGACGAGTCAGCCTCGTTGGGAGTCATTAGATTTATATGAAGAAAACCTTTGCGGGGAAACCATAAATCGGAACAACAAAACGCGAATCAAGTTCTGTTATTTGCGTAAGATAAATCGCAGGGTCCTATATAGCAACTTGTGTATTTAGAGATCTGTCATTTGCGTAAGATAACTCGCAGTGTCCTATGTAGTATCTTGATGGAAGTCCCGTCATTTGTGTAAGAAAACTCACAGTGTCCTATGTAGTGTCTTCCATAAACAACAACAGGAAATCAGACCCGACAGAAGTAAAATATCAAAGAGGATTGAGTAGCAATGATGTGCCGAAACTCTAGAAATTCTCATCTCTATCTTTATTTTAATTACTTTTAATTGTGCCAAATTTATATTGATACAACTTCAACTCTCAAATTTTCAGATTTCGTCTAGCCTTTCGAATGATTGTGATTTGATCGCTCAAGACTGTAGACCAATATTCTCTGTGGGTCGACCTCGATTATACTACTCGAAAGGATTGTGCGCTTGCGATCAAAACCGATAGTATTTCTGAGTTTATAAATTTTAAAAGATAACATCGCTCATTTTTGTGATCAAGTGAATATCAAGGTTTTTGAGCATGATGAAACATTTCCAGCCTTCAGGTCACCGAGAAAATAAATTCACAAAGGGCAAAGGGCAAAAGGGCAACATTTTTTGGGTGAGAAGCTATGAGTTTCAAATTTAGATGAGATGTCTTTTATGAACAATTAAATGAAAGTTGGTAGGTTAGACTTTTATTTTTCTATCTAAAAAAAATCAAGGACAAACTTAAGCTTAGTTAGTCGTCATTAGTATGGATTTATCTGCATTAGCACTAGATGAAATTCAGATCTAGTTCAATACCGGATAGTAGAATTTCTAAATTCATACTGTTTTTTAACCTGACACAAATCACAAAACGAACTCCCTATCTCTATAAGCACCAAATTCCAATCGTTCGGTTGAATTCATGCGACGTTTATTTGTGATTCGGTGCGGAAATGATACATACTCCCGCCAAATGCTGAGAAAATCTATTTCAGATTTGTTGTGCATTATCATCTTGATCTGCATATTCTTCACATTTAAATGGATCAAATATACATAATAAATGGATTAAAATATACTTATCATTTGTATAGATATTTTAAAGCGGGTATCCAATACATTTTCCAATAACTTAAAATTTAAAATTTAAATATCAATATAAAATCGGTAGATATGATTTATATAATTTTTTCTATGCGCAAATAAAAGATTATGATATTTCGATTTTATTTTGATTAGTATCAAGAACTTGCAAAAATACACTAATGTGAATAAATTTTGGATGTTGACTTTTTCAACTTATTGATTCAATATAAAATCAAAATCCAAAAGTGATAATTTTTTTATGGGTGACACTATATTCAGTGCACAAATTACAATTTTGACTGCACAAATTTAGGGTTTAGAATTTAAGTATTTAAAATAAGGTATTTTTAATATATACCGAATTTGCTCTTCATTAAAAATTTCCATAAGAACAAGAAAATACACCTTTAAAAGAAGGTATATAATACACAGGTCACAACTGATTCATGTATCTTTATGGTAAGTACAATGTACTATCAAGTAATCTAATTTTTCATTGAGGATGGTTCAAATGCCTCCATTTTTTTGCCTTCACCATGCCTTCATTTTTAAAAACTTTAATAAATCAAAATTTAAAACTTAAAGTCAAAATAAAACCGTTGGATATGATCTACATCATTTTATTTATGCACGTGTAAAAAATTATGGCATTTTAATTTTGTTTTGGTTGTCATCAAGAGCTTGTAAAAAATGTACTAATTTGGATAATTTCTAGACGTTGATTTTTCAACTAATTGATTCACATAAAAACAAAATCGAAATGTGATAATTTTTTATGAGCACATAGAGAAAATAATATAAATCATATCTAATGGTTTTATTTTTACTTTTTAAGTTTTAAATTTTGTGTTATTAAAGGTTTTTAAAAATGGAGACATGGTGGAGGCACAAAAAATGAAGGCATTTGAACCCTCCTCTTTTTCATCACTCTTCACTTTTTAGCATTTGGTAAGATAGTTTATTTTTGTAAAATTTTCAAACTTATGATTATTTTCATTCAAAATGTACAGTATGGTATTGTAAAAATTAATATTTTTGAAATAAAATTGGGTGATTAAACAAGTTGCCACAAATGATTGGCTTCAAACTTCACTAATTTATTAAGTTTTTCATTTTTAAATTTCAAGAGAAATGATTGGCTCATTTAAATTCATCTTACGATAGAGTATAAAAAATATATTGAGACGGTTAAAAATAATTGGAATTGATAATAGTTCGTATATCTTATAATTTCTAGTAAAACTCGTATGAGATGATAAATCGGCAAAAATAAATTATTACAAAACCCTTTAAATTAACAAAAAAAATGAGAAAACAAAATAGCAGTATAAATGTTGTTGAAATTAGTAGGCAAACACAAAAGAGAGAACAAAATTTTAAAATGTTCACATAATATAAGCAGCAAATATTTTTCTATTTAAAGAGTTTGGTTGTTCAAAACTAAAATGGTGGAAGAAATAAAAGTAGTTAATTTTTTTGTAATAGAAATATAGAATTAATAAAAATAAAACCATTAGCTGGACCATTTTATATCTTTTGTTGTAAATTGCACTTACTGATAACAATCAACTCGTGAGATGTCCTTGATGACCCCGCAACGAACACGTCGGGTGAGGTGTGAACTCGTTTGATGCCCATTCTAAGCCGTATATTATTTCCTTATTTATAGATCAAGTCTCAAACCTTTCCCTAGAAGAAATTGTTGAAATTACACGTTTAACCTATTACATTCTTTGACTAAAATCTTTAGCCTATTACTGATACCTATTGGCTATTGCATAGAGTTCAACGGTTCTCTTCGCAACAATCAATTGGGATTGACTGATGACTAAACGAAGTCTCGCAGATGGGAATCTAATAATCTAATATATATATAATATAATATCATATAATATAATATATAAGCGTGGCTAAGTTGTGTTGGCAGATTCGGCCAGCTATTGCTGGGCTATATTTAGCCATACGATGTTCAAACAACAAATTCAAACCGTTAGATGTGATCTTATATTAAAATCTACTTGGAGACCAAATTTTATATTTTTTGGAATTTTTTATTTATTAAGCCACTTTGAAAATTGATCTATGGTCCAGACTGTTTTACTGTTCACCGGATCAGCAATTTTAAAAGTGGCTTAATAAATAGTAAAAAAATTCCAAAAAATGTAAAATTTGGTCTCCAAGTAGATTTTAATATAGATATCACATCTAACGGTTTGGATTTGTTGTTTGAACATCGTATGGCTAAATATAGCCCCAGCAATAGCTGGCCGAAATGCTGCCAGCAACAACTTAGCCATACTCTGTATATATTATATTATATTATATTATATTATATTATATTAGATTAGATTATCCCATCTGCGAGACTTCGTTTAGTCATCAGTCAATCCCATAATTGATTGTTGCGAAGAGAACCGTTGAACTCTATGCAATAGCCAATAGGTATCAGTAATAGGCTAAAGATTTTAGTCAAAGAATGTAATAGGTTAAACGTGTAATTTCATAACAATTTCTTCTAGGGAAAGGTTTTGAGACTTGATCTATAAATAATGGAAATAATATTACGGCTTAGAATGGGCATCAAACGAGTTCACACCTCACCCGACGTGTTCGTTGCGGGGTCATCAAGGACATCTCACGAGTTGATTGTTATCAGTAAGTGCAATTTACACAAAAGATATAAAATGTCCAGCTAATGGTTTTTATTTTTATTAATTCTATATTTCTATTACAAAAAAATTAACTACTTTATTTGTTCCGCCGTTTTAGTTTTGAACAACAAAACTCATTAAATAGAAAAATATTTGCGGGTTATATTATGTGAACATTTAAAAATTTGTTATCTCTTTTGTGTTTGCCTATTAATTTCAACAACAGTTTTTACTGCTATTTTGTTTTTCTAATTTTTTTTTTAAATTTAAAGGGTTTTGTAATCAAAACATTTTCTGATTTATCATCTCATATGAGTTTTACACTTTTACTAGAAATTATAAGATCTACGAACTATTATTAATTCAAATTATTTTTAACCGTCTCAATATATTTTTATGCTTTATCGTAAGATGAATTATAGTGAGCCATTCATTTCTCATGAAATTTAAAAAAGAAAAACTTGGTAAATTAGTGAAGTTTGAAGCCAATCATTTGTGGCAACTTGTTTAATCACCCAATTTTATTTCAAAATATTAATTTTTACAATACCATACTGTACATTTTGAATGAAAAATAATCATAAGTTTGAAAATTTTACAAAAAATAAACTAATCTTACCAAATGCTAAAAAGTGAAGAGTGATGAAAAAGATGAGGGTTCAAATGCCCTCATTTTTTGTGCCTCCATCATGCCTTCATTTTTTAAAAACTTTAATAACTCAAAACTTAAAAAGTCAAAATAAAACCGTAAGATATGATCTATGTTATTTTCTCTATGTGCTGATAAAAAATTATCACATTTCGATTTTGTTTTTATGTGAATTAATAAGTTGAAAAATCAACGGCTAGAAATTATCCAAATTAGTACGTTTTTTATAAGCTCTTGATGACAACAAAAACAAAATTGAAATGCCATAATTTTTTACACGTGCATAAATAAACTGATGTAGATCATATCCAACGGTTTTATTTTGACTTTTAAGTTATAAACTTTGATTTATTAAAGTTTTTAAAAATGGAGGCATGGTGAAGGCACAAAGAATAGAAGCATTTGAACCTCCTCGATGAAAAATTAGATTACTTGATAGTACAGTAGTACTTACCATAAAGATACATGAATCAGCTGTGACTTGTGCATTAAATACCTTCTTTTAAAGGTGTATTTTCTTGTTCATATGGAAATTTTTAATGGAGAGCAAATTCAGTATATATTAAAAATACCTTCTTTTAAATACCTAAATTCTAAACCCTAAGCCCTAAATTTGTGCACTGAATATAGTGTCACCCATAAAAATATTATTACTTTTGGATTTTGATTTTATATGAATCAATAAGTTGAAAAAATCAACATCCAAAATTTATTGACATCGGTGTATTTTTGCAAGCTCTTGATACTAATCAAAATAAAATCAAAATATCATAATCTTTTACGTGTGCATAGAGAAAATTATATAAATCATATCTATTGATATTTAAATTTTAAATTTGAAGTTATTGGAAAATGTATTGGGTACCCACTTTAAAATATCAATGTATATTTTGATCCATTTAAATGTGAAGAATATGCAGATCAAGATGATAATGCACAACAAATCTGAGATAGATTCTTCTCAGCATCTGGCGGAGTCTGTATCCTTTCCGCACCAAATTACAAATAAAGGTGGTATGAATTCAACTGAACTATTGGAATTTGGTGCTTATAGAGATAGGGAGTTTGTTTTGTGATTTGTATCAGGTTAAAAAAACAGTATGAATTTAGAATTTCTACTATCCGGTATCGAACTAGATCTGAATTCATCTAGTGCTAGTGCAGATTAATCCATACTGAACGACGACTAACTAAGCTTAAGTTTATCCTTGATTTTTTTAGATAGAAAGATGAAAGTCTAACCTACTAACTTTCATTTAATTGTCCACAAAAACATCTCATCTAAATTTGAAACTCATGGCTCCTCACTTTTCACCCAAAAAATGTTGCCCTTTGCCCTTTGCCCTTTGCGAATTTATTTTCTCGCCGAAATGAAGGCTGGAAATGTTCCATCATGTTCATAAACCTTGATATCACTTGATCACAAAAATGAGCGATGTTATCTTTAAAATTTATAAACTCAGAAATACTATCGGGTTTTGATCGCAAGCGCACAATCCTTTCGAGTAGTATAATCGAGGTCGACCCACAGAGAATATTGGTCTACAGTCTTGAGCGATCAAATCACAATCATTCGAAAGGCTAGACGAAATCTGAAAATTTGAGAGTTGAAGTTGTATCAATATAAATTTGGCACAATTAAAAGTAATTAAAATAAAGATAGAGATGAGAATTTCTAGAGTTTCGGCACATCATTGCTACTCAATCCTCTTTGATATTTACTTCTGTCGGGTCTGATTTCCTGTTGTTGTTTATGGAAGACACTACATAGGACACTGTGAGTTTTCTTACACAAATGACGGGACTTCCATCAAGATACTACATAGGACACTGCGAGTTATCTTACGCAAATGACAGATCTCTAAATACACAAGTTGCTATATAGGACCCTGCGATTTATCTTACGCAAATAACAGAACTTGATTCGCGTTTTGTTGTTCCGATTTATGGTTTCCCTGCAAAGGTTTTCTTCACATAAATCTAATGACTCCCAACGAGGCTGACTCGTCCATCATAGTTTCTCTTACCATTAAAGCACTGTCACTATCCTAACGTATTAAACTAGATCATTGATATCAGATGAAGGGATAATAAATTACAAAAGTATTTCAATCAAACAACAAGAAATCATAATCAACAGAAAATATATATATCAAAGCATTATGAGTAACAAGATTTACTGCCTAGCCCCTAAGGAAAGAACTTAGCCGCGAAACGACATAGTTACAATCAATCCTCTCTTTCTCACTTAATCAAATCTAACTAAAATTACAAAGATGTCTTCTTCTTCTGTCCAGGGTGCTTATATAGAAGTGAGGGGACGTCTGGAGTTTAGTGGAGGCCAAGAAACCTGATCTGGATACAGCTGTAGCAGTTATTTCCCAAAGGGCGCCTTGGTTACGGACCGTAATGGCTAGTACGGTCCGTAATGAGACCATGTCGCTGAAGGGTTTAATGCGTATCGCGCTATCTCCTGGTCCGTATTTGGCTAGGTCCGTATCCGTCAATACGGGCCGTAACAGAGCCTTAGTCGATGAGCGTCGCTTATCCGATTGACCTGATTCTTGCTCCATTTGATGTGAAATAGTCCCAAAACTTGTTTCCTGCAATGAAACATAAACAAGGGTGACAATAGCTTTTTTCTCTAATTAATTAAACATAAGTGTGAGATAATATGTAAAATTTAAGTCAAAATTCTACGTAATTCATCATTATTTTGGCTATGATCATCACTCTCTCTCCGTTCGATTCAATCTGATTCGGCTCTGAATCTTGCAGATCAAATCAGGTCATACACTCTAGACTCGACTTGAATCTACAAAGAGCACTAATTATTAATTGATTGATTAGAGAAAATCACTAAACCAGCATACATGACACTAACATTAGACATCTGTCCTCCATATAGAATGTCGCAGGTTCGAAACTCGGATAAAAAAGTTCCTTATAGATATTAATAATTAGATAGTTTGATCTTCAACCTTTATTCAAAAACAAAAAAAGATACATTAGACATCTGCAATACATATATAACAGGAGCATATTCAATCAAGTTTGATATTGAATGATATTTATATGCATCGACAAATTTCATTAGACTCGACCTGAAAGAGAAGCGCTATATATTTTTTCTGAGCTTACTTTCAAATATTCAGCACACAATAAAACGAGTTCACACCTCACCCGACGTGTTCGTTACGTGGCCATCTGGAAATAATGTGCAATCAATGACATCTCTTGCAATTAAAATAGAAGGGTTACAAACTTGCAATAGAATAAATAAAAAAAATTGAAGAGAATGCAATAAAAGACAACATTCACATGGCCTGACCATGACTACATGTAGTCTCCTCATTGCTGGTTTTCACAAGAAACGCGCAGACATTAGTTAAAGTTCGAGAATTATATATTGTCGAAGTATGTATCTAAACTGATGAATACATACTGTCACAAAAGGATGTAGTTTTCTCATCACTGTTCAGAAATTCAGTATTCATTTTGACGAAGCATTTTCCTGTCGTGTAGTACATATTTGGTTAGGAGTGAGGATATATATGATAATATGCATAGGTTATTGAATGGTCTAAATCTTTCTACCTATCTAAAATAGTAAAAAAAAATTCTAAAAAATATTGAATATGATCTCCAGATACATTTTCATCTGGTAATAAGATTGAACAGTTCAAATCAACTGTTTTGACTTTGAAACGAAAATATTGATCTAAAATACAGACCATTTTGTGTTATGCATATATAGTACCATAGCCTCACTCATTTGATTAGTGTAGTTTATAAAAAAAAATATATATATTCCTATAGTTAGGCAACCATAAGAAAACTGGGAAATTTGAAGGGAAAAAAAAAAACAATCCTTTTTCCGCTCGTGCACCTATCTTTACACTTATTCTCAGTCGAGTGATTTGACGAGCATAGATTCTCATTCTTTCACTAGCGTCATGCAGACTACTAGTTGCACAAAAGAAAATGTTCAAAGACTAAGGATGAAAATACCACTGTTTGTATACAAATGATAAGATCATAATATATTGTTGAACGTATAATTCACTAATAAATAGACCCCTTGAGGACCATTTGAAAAATCCTCATAACCTGAAAAAAACAAAGTAACAATTGGCATTAAAGGTATATTGTGCATTCCTTTTAGTTACATACATATAATTGGAGAAATTTTTGTGAAGTTCACTGTAAATTAAGGAATTAACACAGCAAGTTAACAATAAGGTTTTACCTAGGAGGTCTTTCCAGGGCAAACCCTTCCAAATTTTCCTTTTCGAAAATCACATAATACACGAAAAGCTGCATGATTAACATCTCCACCAAACACTTGTAATGCGACTTTATCAAGAAATCTGTGCAAGAATTTACTTAACAGTTAATATAATAAGAACAGATAAAATATGACCTTAATTTAATTTCATGTATTATAAAGACGCTTACGTTCTACCACAATCTCCACCTAGATCAAGCTTGTAACGTTTTGAAAGTGCTCCAGGACCTGTTCAAATCAAGAAATGTAATTTAATTGCTTTTTACATATTATGGAAATTAGAATATTTCTTCAACCTTTTAGAGTGCTCAAATCTTATTAAATTCAATTTAGCTTTAACAAAATAAGTAAATAACCACATAGATATTGCAGAGCAGAGTTATACCTAGAAATGAACAAACCTCTACAAGTTACTGAAAGCCCACATAACAAAGATAAAAGAGTGAGGCTATGGGACTATGCATAGCGCAGATTGGTCTGCACTACGGATTAATATTTTCGTTTCCAAAGTCCAAATAGTCGATCTGAACCGTTCAACGTGATCTACATATGAAAATGTACTTGCAGACTAAATTTTACATTTTTTAGAATTTTTTACTATTTTTTAGATAGGTAGAAAATCGCTCGATTTGAAATTTTAAACCATCCAAAAGCAGTGATTTCTACATATCTAAAAAAATAGTAAAAAATTAAAAATAATGTAAGTTTGCTCTCCAGTACATTTTCATATGGAGATCATGTTTAACGGTTCGGATCGACTGTTTTAACTTAATAATAGAGATATGGATCCATAGCGCCGGTCAATTCGTAATACATATTACCATAGGCTCACTCAAGATAGAATATAGATCTACTCTGAGAGATAATAGTTTGAGTTTTACAAGTACCTAAAGCCTAATACAGAACTACCATCCAGTCTTAGTATATGAAAAATAGAAAAGAGTGGGGCTATGGTACTATGCATGGCATGCATAGGTCCGTACTATGGATTATTATCTCTATTTCAAAGTCCCAACAATCAATCTGAATCGTTCAACATGATCTCCATATGAAAATATACTCTATTGTTGATCAAATTTATAATTTTCAGAATTTTTCACTATTTTTTTATAGTTAGAAAATCACTTGATCTAAAGATTCTAGACCACTCAAAAATAGTGATTTTCTACCTATCTAAAAATAATAAAAAATTCTAAAAATGTAAAATTTAGTAATCATGTTAAAACAGTTCAGATCGACTATTAGACATTGAAAAAGAAAATATTGATTCGTAGTACGGACCAATCCGCGCTATGCGTAGTACCATAGCCTCACTCAAATAGAAATATTGGTAATCTTTATAAACCTACCAACTGTAGGCAACTTGATTAAAATTTGTACAAGGATGGCTGCAATGTCAACAACATCATATGATCTCTCACCAATATCATCACATATGGCAAGTTTAATAGCAGCAGTCTGGTCACTTATTCGCATGGGTAAAATTCCAGGTGAGTCTAGTAACTCTAGGTCCTTGCCGAAATGGACCCACCTGCTCCATTGTTATTCAAATCCAGTTAACATTTTTTCCATAATGCAATTTCAGCAGGAAAAAAAAGAAGTGCTTTTTGAAAATCACACATGGCTTTTAGTTGTACAGTTGAGACCATTAGGGTCCAAAATCAATCAACCCAAAAATATGACTAAATTTCCCCTGCCTTTCTCAGTTTAACCCCATGCAATAGATCAAAATCTAGAGACTAACATTTAAATATGCTTCTTATCCAGAAATAAAGGCATCTAAATCCACTTGGTTCTTAATTTTTCTAGAAAGTCCCTAGTTAAAAGAGTTTAATTCTACATACACAAAGAATTAACATTCAATGCACTTGATTTGTTTTGATCTCAATCAAATTTGGGCGAATTTGGGCTTAGAAAAAGAAAATACCTAAGTGGGAGGATTATCAACATCAAACAGACATGCCCTTTTCCACAATAATCTAACCAATGGGCGTTTATTTTCGAAATAAAATTGTTGGCTGTTAGTTACAAATGTAAGAAATGTTCAGTGCTGCTAGCAAAGGCAAAATCCATTAGTAATTTTTAACAAACTAAAAGCAAAAAAACATTACTTGAGTTCTCTGGTGACACCAGGCCTTGGAGCAGCTGGACACATTCTTCGTTTAAGCAAGCGATTAATTAGAGATGATTTGCCCACATTTGGATAACCCACAATGCCAGCCCTAACCTATATAACAAGTTATTCACTTAAATAGTTAAATAGCATAAATTAAAATCTAACTAAGATAATCCCACCATATTTGTTTGTTAAACAACAATTTGTTTATTAAACAAATGTAAATTGTAAAAGTAACTTGGAAAGCCTAACTTCTTCAAGTCCATGGCATACTGCGTAAATTACAAAAATGATTTTTTATGGGTGGACCATTTCTCCCATTTCTAAAGTACCATTTGGGTCCCTAGTCATTCAGAATTTATACATGTGCCCCTATCATCAATACCAATCAGATATATAAACTAAGATACCAAGATTTTATTGCTGACCAGGAATGAGTCTTAAGCCAGTTTTGAAGATTGAAGAATGATAGAAGGAACCAAAGGGACGCAAATTGAAATATTTAGGGACCAAATTGAAACTTCGGCACTTTACTGACTTTATATAGGAGATGCAAGATTTTAGGGATTGTTTCATAAATTGAATTGATTGTAACAGTATAAAGAAAGGGAAAAGGAGTACAGGTCGAGGAAGGAGGCCTTTAGCTCTTCTTTTGACGTTCACATCACTTGCTAGTGACTTGGCAAGCCTACTTAGCTTCATTGCACCCTAAAATTGCATCAGGCTAAAATTTCATATCAAATTTACACAAATATTAATTATTGAGATAGATGGAACAAGAGAAGGGTTCAAATGCCTCCATTTTTTAGATGTTAATAACTTAAATTTAAAACTCAAATATCAAAATAAAACCGTTAGATTTGATCTATATTCTTTTCTCTATGCATATATAAAAGATTACGACATTCGACTTTATTTTTGACGGTATCAAGAATTTGCAAATATACATCTATATGGGATTATGGATAAATTCTGAACATTGAATTTTCAGCTTATTGATTCGTATAAAAACAAAATCGAAAAGTGATAAAAAAAAAATTATGTGCATGTAGAGAAAGTATATAGATCACATCTTCTGGTTTTATTTTGATATACAAGTCTTAAAAATTTTGTTATAGAAAATTAAAAAGTTTGAGGTATGATGGAGGCACAAAAAATGGAGGCATTTGAACCCTCCTCATGGAACAATAGAATACAATGAAGTACTAAGGTCACTACCATTCCTAGCTGTCCATTTGCAATATAACCTTCACCCCTTGCTTTGCAAAGTAAGAAGCCCATGCATTTCTGTCTGCTTTAGAAACCATGTCTTCTCTATTCAGAACCAGAATTTTTTTTCGGTTTCCAAGCCATTTATCATCTACACATGTAATATAATTTCAGTATTTTGTTTGCACTAATGACCTCAAACATAAAAGCACCATGAAATGACACATTATAGTTCCACGTACAAAGGATATAACGAAAATTAAGGTTACATGAGAATAATAGTTTTCTAAAAGCACATTTTATGAGAAACTTGAGATCCTTGAAGGTTATATATGTAAAAATAATTAATATAGAGACAAAGAAGACTTGCCATAGGATGGCTTGTGGCCAAAGGTATCCTTGCATCTCTAACTTCAATAACTACATCCATAAGTTTTAACTGTTCTTTGAGCTCTCTCTCAGTTTGCCTATATGGCCAGGGTACCACTACAAAGCAAAAGATTTTGATGAAAATTACAATTATACCCTAGTTAGTAAGCTACTTAAGTTCAAAGAGGACTGTATTTCATGTATAAGCACGCCTTATACCTGAACTGGTCGTAGAGGCCTTGCCCAATAATTTATATCCGACTCCAAATTATCCCAATTGAACTCTTCATTGTTTGGTACTCCATGTACATATATAGAGAAATCAGATTTCCCTTTAGAAGACCGATCTAATGATGTAGCAGCAGTCTGTCGGTGAAAGCATATTTATAATTGTACAATAAAAGAAAAGAGTGGAAAAGATTAGATTTTTCTTGCATTTTTGTACATGATAAACCAAATCAATTTCAGCAGTTAGATATGTATATCAACAGATGATGCCTTTTACCGTGTCATCATATTTCAGCATCCTATACTGCAGGAAATTAAAATATCTAAAAGTAAAAATAGTACAAAATCAAGAGGTTATGAATATAACCAATTAGGCCGTATACATATCAGTATTCAAATTCCACTGTTAGCATCAAACCATCAACCTTAGGAGGTTACATACAAGAAATAATAAAAAGGAAACTACATAAATTAAGCACAAGTCTCAGTTGAAATCAGTAACCGCCTGATCTTCTATTTGGCAAAGAAACATCCACATTATTTCCGACCTAGTTTAAACTAAAGATAAAGGTGATACAAATTGTAAACCTCGATTATGAAAGTTTTCCTTTCATTGAGTGGTAATTTAAATACAAAAAAAAAAAAAAAAAAAAAAACAGGAAGCACTGACCGCTCTAGGGACAGAGCATCTGTTTGGAGCAGCGATGACATATGTGGAGCTTCTAAACGCTGAGATGGCGCTAAGGATGAGCTTGGTGAGGTAGAGGCGCTAATGACAGCGCCATCGAATTGAAGAATCAGATGGAGTGAGTGGGGGAGGAGAGAAGTGGGTTATCGGGAAAACCAAAAAAAAGTCGGAAGAATTTAATTCAGTAAATTGAATTAATTATCCGATAGAAAATTTATCGAGAGTTTTACTGAATCGGAAATGCAGTTGTTTAAAAGAATGGGCTTAACGGCCTGTATTCTTTCCCCATCAAATTCCATTTCTGTATAATCAGCACTCTTGTGTATTTTGGAGGCCCACCACAATTTCGACATCTTCTACTTGTTATAGAAATAAAATGGAACACTATAATGTATATCTATTTTTTTAGATTTCAAAATTTCAAAATTGTTATCAAATCAAGTGTGATATAAATTGTGGCAGCTTGACACTTGAGCAACTGATGTAACCGAAATATTAATCCGAATTATTTTATAAATGTTTAAGCATTCCAAATTGAAATAAAATTTGGTGCAAACTTGATGTAAGACCATAACCCTAATCTGACAAGGTTTGCGATTTGAATTGCAACTTTCAGGCGTTTTGGGTTATACTGAGCTTTGCTATCTAATCAAGGCATGACCGGGTTAAAACTAGGCATGAAAAATGAAATCAAAATGTTCATCATTATTGGTTAATCCCGCCTATGAGCACAATGGTTACTATAAAATGGTGCTCGATTTTTTTTTTTTTTTTGAAAAATTTCTAGTGGCTCATGCAAACTTTGAAATAGCTAATTTTCTCTTGAAACACCATAATAGCTAATATCTCCATACAAAATTAACATTCTTTTTCTATCCCCTTTATCTATTTACGGTTTATTCAATTATTATAAAATTTGAATTGACAACTATGACCTTCTAATTAGAAAATCTAATGTTTTCTCAGTTTCACCTTTCTTGGACAGTCAGTATAAATATGTTATAAGTAATGGCATGACAGGCTCATGCCTTTAGAAATTAACCAATGGTAGCTAATACAGTGTAATGATCCCTTCAAGTTCAGGGCAGCAATTGACAACTATAATAGGGGGTTTGCTAATTCAAATCGCTAATGGTTGCCCTGCATTCATACTTCTCCTCTAGTTAGGTTTTTTGGGCCAGGTAGAAGAGGTTATGTGTGGCGTGCGCACTGAATTTTTTATTTCCTATGTTGCCTGAACCCAATTTTCATTTTCCCTCTGCTACTTTTTAATTCAAGCAATTTTCAAATTTGACCCCTGGAAGACCCAACTTTTTTATTCATAGCATAAAAAAAATGGAATTCATGCATTTTCGTAAATTTCAAAAATAGCAAAACAGAGAAGAAGCGTTATGGGCTTATGTCCATCTGCTGTGACGAAACCTACCGTTCACAACCCTGAATTGTAGTGCTTTTGGACGGAACGTTTCATCACGGTCGGAATATGTATGGTAACATTTCATCACTGTCAGATGACTAACTTCATTTCGGTTTTATTATTTTTTAAAATAAAAAATGATGCTACGTACTGATTTAGTATTTTTCTAATATTATGAATAAAATAATCAGATGGAAGAATTTAGGGGTCTCAGAGCATCTATCTCTCTGAAACTCTTAGAGTTTCTATAACTGATAATTGTATTTTAAGAAATTATAGACTCTGGAGTTTCTAAATGTTCACATTTCAGAAACTAATTTTAGAGTTTATAATAAACCACATCATCAGTAAATTAAAATTGATAAGCCACATCAGCAGTAAATTAAACTAATTTTAGCGAATACATGCCAATCGTTTTGCCACGTCAGAGTTTATAAACGATTTCTTAATAAGAAATTATTGAGCAAAGTTGCTAAATAAGAAATCCATCTACATCTCTGAAACTGATTTAACAAATGTCACGTCAGATTAGAAACTCTAACTGATTTAACAAATGTCACGTCAGATTAGAAACTTGTGCTTTGTAAAATGATAAATAAACCTTTCTATTATGTCGCACGTGATTTACGTAGCAATCTGAATTGTTAAAATCTGAAAACATCAAATACACTACAAACATTTAATTCACTCTTCGAGGTAATCCAAGATTAAAGAAATACAGCATCCGTCCACTCATCCTTAATATCTTGATAATTTAAACATTTACACACCTCATAA
>JAJGRW010003123.1:0-15842 GCA_025461045.1 Carex parvula
AAAATGTGATCTGTAAGGATACAAGATCAAGTTAAGTGGTTTGGATCGGCCGGTTGGAACTTTGAAAATGAAGATTTCGATTTAAAGCACGGGTAACGATCCTTACTTAATAATAATAATAATAATATAATAATAATAATAATAATAATAATAATAATATAATAAGAGTAAGGCTACGGTGCTTTGCAAAGTAAAACCCCCTCTTTACTTCGGGCTACTTTTTGCATTTTGAAAATCCAACCGACCGATCCGAACCGTTCAACATGTTCCTAAATATTGAATGTGCTTGGAGACCAAATTATACATTTTTTGGAATTTTTTTACTATTTATTAAGCCACTTTGAAAATTACTGATCCAACGGTAAACAGTAAAAAACAGTAAAATTTTCTGGACCACCGGATCAGCGATTGAAAAAGTGGCTTAATAAATAGTAAAAAAATTCCAAAAAATGTAAAATTTGGTCTCCAAGCACATTTCAATATTTCGAACATATTGAACGGTTTGGATTTTCAAAATTAATTATTGTTTAATAGTCTAAATAAAAACTTTTTCACAATTTGAGTTTACTCAAAAGGATACGCTATCTTTTTCACAATTTGAGTTTATTAATAGTCTGGACGTTATCTTTGGCAACGGCCAGGATTTTTTTTTTTTTTCCAGAGTCTGGACGTTATCTTTGACAACGGCCTCGGGGTATTTGTTTTTTTCGCAGGCCGTCATCATTGGCGACGGCCACAGTTTTTTTTTTTTTTTTTTTTTTTTTCTGGACGTCACGTTCTCAACTGCCAGCTTCTTAGCAGCTGCGATTAGCGATTTCATCTTAATTAATCGGGCCGTTATCGTTGGTAACGTCCCCTGGACGTTACCAAAAATAACGTCTTTGTTAGATTTAAAATTCAGACCATTTCATTCTTCTATATCGACATTAGTTATTATTATTCTATTAATAAAAATTCGGGAAGCGGTGCCTTCTCATCCGAAATTTTTATTAATAGAAAATTAAATAAGAAAATATCGACAATGACAATGGGGAAGGATTCGGAAAAAATTGTCATATAGAAAAAAAATGTGATAGTTCATCGCGTAGAACGTGATCACGGCAAGTTTAGTGAAAATAGTTTATTTTTAATTAACTGAATTAACTGGACGTTGTAGAGTATCACGGCTTGCTGTCGCGGGAAAAAAAAATCTGACCGTTGTTGTCTATCATGGCCAGATATAGCCGGTTCTGATTTTGACTAAAATTTGAGTTAACTCGGAAAATATGAATTCGGCAAAGCGTGGTGCGTTAAATTGAGAATTCACATCGAGTGCGATAGCTGAGGTGCAATAAATTTGCTTTTTTTTTTTTTCCAAATTTTTTACCGTGATAGACACCAACGTCCAACAAATTTTTTTTTTCAAAATTTCTTTGGCCATAATAGACAACAACGGCCTGCTTGAGAGTTTATTTCGGTTAATTAGCGGTAACTTGATTTTGTTTAGCTGACCGTGATGGTCTATAACGTTCCTGAAAATTATGAACTATCACGTTTTTCATACAAATCGAATTTCCATGAAATACTTCCTCATTATCAATATTTATTTTTTTATTTATTTTTCTATTAATAAACATTTCGGCCTTATCATCTCCGAGTACCTCCCATCGGGGAGTTTGGACTGATTTCATTTTTAAGGTTCTTTAGTTCTTTCTATACGGCCGCTAGGCAGGAAAATCTATAAAATGATTTTTTTACGAATTTATGAATGGAAAAATAAATTAGATTCGGAAAAAAATATTTTTTTATGAAAATTAAAATTTTGTAATTTTTTTATAAAGTGGCCCATGTACCAAAGATAGCCTACTGTAAGCCTCCAAAGGTGTACGATTTTTGAATCAGAGTTATCGAATCCAATTTGATTTTATGCAAAATCATTTTATTTATAGTTGGGTTTACCATCCAATCCGAACTTACCAACTGGAATCAATCACTCATCTCGGACCAATATATTCAAGGAGTGCATTAGAATATTAGTTACCTGCCCCAAAAAATTGAGAATCATTTTTGGCATTACCATATACCTTAAGTATATTTATATTAAAAGTTTATCTAAGCTTTTACCTACTTACAGAGGCATGTGAAAATAGTGGGGTGGTGTGCAGTAAACAATGGCAACAGTTGGTATTTGTCGAATACCATAATGCCTCAATACCATGGCCAACTTTCTTCCAGTTCTCATAATTATCAGAACATAATGCCTCAATACCATGGCCAACTTATACATGTATAATTCCAAATGTATTGTTGAATAAAATAGACCAAATTGGTATTTGCTCAGATAGGATGTCAAAACATTAATAATTGTACAACAGTTAAATTACTCGGCATGATATCAAAGCCTCTGATCCAACAAGATGAAATGAAGCTAATCTCCTCTAGGCAACAGGCAGAATCATCAGTAGCAAAAAAATTACAATTACCCTTAATCTCAAATATTACAAATAAAAATAAAAATTTAATCTACTGAAAATCTGGTACTATATAACAAATTACAAAAGCTAAAGTGAAAAGAAAAAAGTTCATCACCAACGATCTTTTCCTCAAAATATATGAACGAAGTCATAAGCAAATCTGTAGAAAATAAGTCAAGGATTCTTATGAAAGAAGTTACTGAGGTAGTGCATATAATATCAGATTAAGACCTGACTGCCTCGTACCTACGGCCATCTAAGTTCACTTTTATAATTTCTTTTTGAAGGTAGGATTTTGGTGGTGCAATGTCCCTAGAACCTATCAGAAAGGAATAGGTCTGATATTGTTACTAAACTATATCAGTACCAGTACTAATACCAGATTGAAACAAACTATGCACATATGCAAGTTCGAGAAATAAAATATAAAGAGGCTTCATGCTAGTAAAGGATACGTCCAGAAAAGCACAAATGACTGCAAAAAAGAACGCAACAGTAAATTAATAACAATTCAGTAAAAGGAACAATTAGCAATAATTACCAAAAAGAAAATATAATATCATTCAAGTCAGTGAGTACAATGCAAGGTTTACCAAAAGTCATCATTCAAAAGAGATAACGATATACTAGCATCAATATGGCAGGTAGGTTAATACACAGCCAAATCTAGGCCCCACCAATTAAAATCACATATTATAGAGTCCGGCTAGTATAACATCGGTGTCATATGACACTAATTTCAAAATTGATTGAATAGACTTTAAACGACCAATCCAAACCGTTCAAACCGATTTACTTTATGAGTGATGCGTTTACATGCAAATTTTTTATATTTTCGAGTTATTTTAGTATCAAATCAAGCGGTAAAAAATGTTGAAAATGAATGTATTAAAATTAACTTAAAAACTCACACATTTGACCGCTTGACTTGATACTAAATAAATTCGAAAAATTATAAATTTTGCACGTAAACGCATAACTAATGAAGTAGATCGGTTTAAACGGTTTGGATTCACCGTTTGAAGTCGATTTGATAGGTTTTGGAGTTGGTGTTATATAGGCTGAAATGACACTGATGTTATACTAGCCAGACTCCATATTATATGGTAGTTTTTCTAATCTCAAAACTAAGTATTGATTGCATATATCACAAGTTGGGTCATGGTAAGGTAATTAAAAAAAAATTCAACATTGGAATTGCAGGATATAATTAAATCAAGGAAAGAACAATTTGACCCCATATCAAAACCAGGTTTATTTGTAATCCTTGCTTGTACAACACAAGTATTCCAATTTGCAAAAGAAGAACAAAACTTGTAGTAAAATAAAACTAACCATGAGGCCGCCTAGAATACCATCAAGAAGAATCCTATTCCAAGAATCAAAGTAGGAACCAGCAGAGAACTTGGCCTTTGCTGCGAGCCCGAAAGAGGCGGCTAGCATCACCATAAAATAGAAGACAAAACCAGTAAAGCCGGTGAACCCCCAAATACCAGCAACCACTCCTCCTATGATAGACAGGAAGGTTCGGCTGTGACAGAGAAAGTTCAAACAATCTGATAATATCATATGCGTGAACAACATGAGATTATTTTGGTAATCAAATTAAGCATGGACAAACCACCTGCAGTGTTCCCCCGTTGCCCAACAAAATTTAAATATTTTTATTTATGATGGCATTGCACCATCGTTTTTTTATTTTATAACACTCTTTGGTTATGATCCTATTGCATATAGTTCTAATTGTGCCCAATTATGATTACATGTCTGAGTACCGCTTTATATTATGATTGATGCCCAACTGAATCCTCTGTTGCATATAGTTTATCCTCTGTTGCCCAATAACGGGGCAAGTTAATGTTTAAACAACCAAAATACAAAAAAGTGAGAGCACCATGCCAGTAGTGAGCTCTGACTAGTAGAGTAGAAGTATATGGTTTAGTACTGCTCTTAGCAAACTGATATAAACAAAATACCACAATTATCCTATAAACTCAACTGGCATCTCCAAATCTTAAACTTGCAACAAGTTTTTGGAAATCCACTAATTTACCACGACCCAACTCCTGTGCCGAATTGACCATCTCACGAATTGATCAATTTAGGTCTGTACCAAACCACATATCGTGTCAAAATCGTGATAGGACACTTGTGATTGGGACGATCCAATCACACATCCGCCCACGTGGCATAATCTTAGCCGCACAGGAAAGGTTATTGCTTTAACATGACTAGAGAGGATCGCGGGGATCACAAAGGAGAGATACTCAATTGATGAATAATAACAGAATGAAGAATCAGGGGAGCAAGAAGAGACCTGTAGTAGATCGATTTCATGTTGGATTGGAGATTTTCGGCATTGATGATTGCGGGGAGGTCAGCGGCAGATCTATCCTGAGTTGCCATGGCCTCCTTTGCGCTGTTCTTCCGATCAACAAAGGAGACGATTAGAGGCGGAGAGAGAAAGGGGTTTATTTCGGTGCGTATTTTAGATTATAGGGATCCGGGTTTACCGCACTGGATCTGAATTCGAAGAGGTAGGTCACACCTGGGCTGAAATATAACATCAACACTACATCTGTAAATAGGCTTGTTTTAGATAGCCCAAATAAGTATTTTTCTTTATGGAGATTACTTGCCAATTTTAACAATCTTTAGAAAAAAAAAATTTAAATTTAAAATCTAATATTATGTATATTATATTTATAAAAATGATAACGTTTAATGTTTGTTTTATCGTATATCAAATGAATTAAATTTCACCGATCTAAAATTACTATTTTTTTTATGTATTATTATTTATTAAACAATACTTATTTTGCATAAAATTTCATTATTAGATTAAATAGATGTGTAATACTTTAATGATCCTTCGCTTCACAATATTATATTTTAAAATGGAGGCGAGCAGCCGAGCATGGTTTTGATTGTTTGAGTTTCTAAGATCTCAAATTGATTCAGGCATTAACTTTTTTTTTTTTTTTTTCAAAAAAAGGCTGATGTCCGTTTATTAATATGAAACCTGATAAATTACAAGATGAGTTTAATTACCCCTAACAACAAATAAAAGAAATCAAAATCTACTTCTATTCTTTCTCCTCTTCTCATTTTGGTGTCTATATCTCTCCTAGAAACAACAAGGAGATATATAGACACAAAATGAGAAGAGGAGGATCCTCTTCTTTTGAGAATAGGAGCATATTTTGATTCAAATAAAAGGACACCTACAAATCTAATAACCACCTAGATAACTAGTAGTCCGACAACCAAAATAAAGCTAGCTCTAACACTTCAGAGTTTGCCTAAAACTACTACGCCGTGTCCATCCAGGTACCTGAGATGCAATTTAAAAAAGCAGACGGTCCAAATTAATCTCAGTCAGGTCAAACTTAATCTGATCCCTATTGAAACTATAGGGGTCTGCTTTGAGATTCATGCTAATTAAAAAAATTGTCTGGATTTATCACTTGCACCTCAGGTACTTGGGATGATACGGATTCTGATAATACTACTACTAAATAGCCTTCAAACTGTTATCTTCATTGACCACCATCATCTTCATCATCTCGAATTCGGACCCCCCAAGTAACTAAGATGCAATTAGTATATCTAAACCGTTATTTTAATCTGACACGAGTCTCAAAATGGACCTCCTATAGTTTTTATAGGAACCAGATTGAATTTGGCTCGGCTAGGATTAAAATCTAGGTTGTCCGTTTATATATATACACCTCAGGTATGGGTACCTAGGAGGATACGGACTCCAACATCTCCTTGGTAGACCACTCACTCTGAGTTTTTGGATCCCACACTTGCAGAGGGATAAAGCTGATATCTCTGACATCCACTCCTTAGTTGCTTCTTTAGTTCTCTACTCAGTATGTCAAGGGATGGCAATGGGTCGAGCCCACGGGTATTTTGCTAAGCTCATGCCTGGCCTGCCTGTTAAAAACTGATGGCCCACCTGCCTGGCCCAATCTGATGGGCTTAAATATCTATGCCCGGCTCGCCCATGGGCCTTTCCCCAAGCCCATACCTGCCTGTCCTTGCCTGCCCTTGCCCATGGGCCTGCTTGGCCTGCCTATACCTGTTGGCCCATCTATATTCAACCATATCAAATAGGCCGTACAAGATAACAAAACAATTCATAATATGATTTTTTTAATGGAAGAAAAAATAATTCATAGTTTAATAACAAACAACAGTGTGATTTTGATATTAGAGCACAAATAATTCATAGTTTAATAGCAAATAAATGCTGCTGTTCTGCTTATTTTTTTAACATAAAGGCCCATGGGCTACCTGTGGGCTTCGACATAAGCCCAAGCCTGGCCTGGCCCGTCTCTAGGCCCGCCCTTACCTGGCCCATCACAGTGTCGGGCCGACCGGGGTAAAGGACGGGCCGAGCAGGTAAGACCGGGCCGCCGGGCCAATTGGGCTTTTCTGCCATCCCTAAGTATGTCATGTCCAATAATGCAATAAAGAAATGATAGGTAAATTATATTTCTAGAAGATTTAATTTGATTATTTTAAAGTATAATTCATTTTTATGTTTTCAAATTATCCAACAAACTGTACTTAATACAATAAAAATGCATATAGATTTTCTTTATCAAAACTCTTAGGCAAATTGAATAACATCATTAAAAGAGGACCAATTTGCAAAATGATCTTGACATTTCGAATCGGGCTTTAATAGTTTCAGTTCAGCTCATTCAAATTTAGAGTTCAAAAATTGGAATATTCAGGTCACGGTCGTAATTACCACCTAAGTTAGAATTAGCCCAAATTTGCCCAAAAATAATAAGAATGTTATTTGGCGAATAATTTTTTTTTTATGTGAAGAAGGCAAGAAACTGTTATAGAAGGGGGGTAATAATTTTTCTTCTTCTTCTTTTTGGATGAACGAAAGTAGATTATAATTATCTCCCTTAGTTAAGAATAGGTTCCCAATTTCTTATGAGCAGAATTATGTTTCTGCAAGTTACAATTAAATTGGAATTATTCCGTGATATATTAAATATGTTTTCCTTTTTTTTATGTTGGGAGTAAGTATGCTAGAGTGATTAACGCTTGTGCAAAGTTTTGTAATTTCTTCTTAATGATGCATCTTTTAATTATTTTCCACCATGGCAAGACAGTTGTGCAATTTATTATAGGCGAGGGTTAATTTAGCAAATTACTATTTATTATGAGGAGGGATCCGATTACCACGTTTTTTGTTACCACAACACCATTTCTACATTTTTAAAGTCTAAATTGTCGATCCAAACCGTTCAACATAATCTCCACAATAAAATGTGCTTGCAGATCAAATTTTACATTTTTTTGAATTTTTTTTACTATTTATTATTTATTAAAATGGGTACAAAATTCAATAGTTTGAATTTGACTAGTTTTTGTAAAATACTTAACAATAGTAAAAAATTCAAAAAAATGTAAAATTTGATCTGCAAGCACATTTTTATTGTGGAGATCATGTTGAACGTTTGGATCGGTAATTTGAACTTTGAAAATGTAAAAAATAGTTTGGTAATTTTTTGTGATAACAAAAAAGTGTAATCGGATCCCTCCTCATTTATTATAGGCAGAGAGCTAATTTAGCAAATTACTTGTGACCCGGGAACATGTTTGTGTTGTGAGAGAAAGGTTCCGATGAGATTGAAATCCGTACGATGTCCAGTTTAAGCTTTTTTATTTGCATTGAAATTCACACGAATAACACTTCAAAAAAAAAAAAAAAAATTCACACGAAAGTTATAATTGACGGGACAGTTGAAATTCGTGCAAGCCCTTCCCGGTTTGTGTTACTTTTCCAGGACAAATTTTTTGCTATCTTTGTTTCCGTAATTAACTTGCCACAAATTAGTATTTAATGCGAATTTTAAATCTCGATATATAAAAATGATATTACAAATCTTTGAAAATTTAAGAACATTTGGTTTAATAACAAGACACATGTCTTATGATGTGGGAGGTCATGAGTTCAAAACCCAGACGGAAGTTCTTTATGGATAATTAAATAGAAGTTGGTAGACTAAACTTCCACATTTCTGTATCAAAAAAATCTTAGAAAATTTTGAAATTTTTGCATCAGAAATCAAACTTTACCTTTACAAAATTTGTTGGTCGCCTCCATTAAGTCCGTGAAACTTCCCAAACTTTTAAATATAACATACCTAAAAACCAATAACCACAATTCTCTGTAATTTCAAATTAGATACGCCCACCATCTGTGGTTGCGGACACCCCAAGCACCATGAATGGTGGACAGCCATTCAAAATTTTGAATTCAATGGGTGCGTTGAATATATTTTTTTTATTAATTTTCAAAAATAGATAGAGAAACTTATAATTGAATATACCAGAGTAATATCAAACAAATAGATAAAATCTTATAATTTAGATGTACTAGAAGTACTACAAAATATTTTCAGGCAAGATTTTTGGGGCTGTAAAAGAAAATTAAAATATTTTTTGGTGTGTTACTGGAAAAAAAAATTTGAATCTGAGTTATTCATCTGGTTCAAATCAATTTATGGCCTGGGTATATAAAAATATCGTTCCTTCCAGTACATTCAATTTCTAAGGTATTCCATCTATTTGAATATATTAAAATAGATGGAATACCTTGAATTTGAATGTACTGGAAGGACCACGATATTTTTTATATACCCAGGCCATAAGTGATTTTTGAACCAGATGAATAACCAGATTCAAATTTTTTTTTTCCAGTAACCACCAAAAAATATTTTAATTTTCTTTTACAGCCCCAAAAACTTGCCTGAAATATTTTGTAGTACTTCTAGTACATCTAAATTATAGATTTTTATCTATTTTGTTTGATATTACTCTGGTATATTCAATTATAAGTTTCTCTATCTATTTTGTTGAAATTAATAAAAAAAATATATTCACGCACCCATTGAATTCAAAATTTTTGAATGGCTGTCCACCATTCTGGTTGCTTGGGTGTCCGCAACCACAGATGGTGGGCGTATCTAATTTGAATTTACAGAGAATTGTGGTTATTTGGTTTTTAGGTATGTTATATTTAAAAGTTTTGGGAAGTTTCACGGACTTAATGGAGGCGACCAGACAAATTTTGTAAAGGTAAAGTTTGATTTCTGATGCAAAAATTTCAAATTTTCTAAGATTTTTTTGATACGAAATGTGGAAGTTTAGTCTACCAACTTCTATTTAATTATCCATAAAGAACTTCCGTCTGGGTTTTGAACTCATGACCTCCCACATCATAAGACATGTGTCTTTGTTATTAAACCAATGTTCTTAAAATTTTCAAAGATTTGTAATATCATTTTTTATATCGAGATTTAAAATTCGCATTAAATACTAATTTGTGGCAAGTTAATTACGGAAACAAAAGATAGCAAAAAATTTGTCCTGGAAAAAGTAACACAAACCGGGAAGGGCTTGCACGAATTTCAACTGTCCCGTCAATTATAAACTTTCGTGTGAATTTTTTTTTTTTTTTTTGAAGTGTTATTCGTGTGAATTTCAATGCAAATAAAAAAGCTTAAACTGACATCGTACGGATTTCAATCTCATCGGAACCTTTCTCTCACAACACAAACATGTTCCGGGTCACAAGTAATTTGCTAAATTGCTCTCTGCCTATAATAAATGAGGAGGGATCCGATTACCACTTTTTTTGTTCATCAAAAAAAATTACACAACTATTTTTTACATTTTCAAAGTTCAAATTACCGATCCAAACCGTTCACATGATCTCCACAATAAAATGTGCTTGCAGATCAAATTTTACATTTTTTTTGAATTTTTTACTATTTGTTAAGTATTTTACAAAAACTAGTCAAATTCAAACTATTGATTTTGTACCCATTTTAATAATAATAAAGTAAAAAATTCAAAAAAATGTAAAATTTGATCTGCAAGCACATTTTATTGTGGAGATTATGTTGAACGGTTTGGATCGACAATTTAGACTTTAAAATGTAGAAAATGGTTGTGGTAACAAAAAACGTGGTAACGGATCCCTCCTCATAATAAATAGTAATTTGCTAAATTAACCCTCGCCTATAATAAATGCACAACTGTCTTGCCATGGTGGAAAATATTAAAAGATGCATCATTAAGAAAATTACAAAACTTTGCACAAGCGTTAATCACTCTAGCATACTTACTCCCAACATAAAAAAAAGGAAAACATATTTAATTATCACGGAATAATTCCAATTTAATTGTAACTTGCAGAAACATATTCTGCTCATAAGAATTGGAACCTATTCTTAACTAAGGGAGATAATTTAATCTACTTTCGTTCATCCAAAAAGAAGAAGAAGAAAAATATTACCCCCCTTCTATAACAGTTTCTTGCCTTCTTCACATAAAAAAAAATTATTCTCCAAATAACATTCTTATTATTTTTGGGCAAATTTGGGCTAATTCTAACTTAGGTGGTAATTACGACCGTGACCTGATATTCCAATTTTTGAACCTAAATTTGAATGAGCTGAAACTGAAACTATTAAAGCCCGATTCGAAATGTCAGATCATTTTGCAAATTGGTCCTCTTTTAATGATGTTATTCAATTTGCCTAAGAGTTTTGATAAAGAAAATCTATATGCATTTTTATTGTATAAGTACAGTTTGTTGGATAATTTGAAACATAAAAATGAATTATACTTTAAAAATAATCAAATTAAATCTTCTAGAAATAATTTTACCTATCATTTCTTTATTGCATTATTGGACATGACATACTTAGGGATGGCAGAAAAGCCCAATTGGCCGGCGGCCCGGTCTTACCTGCTCGGCCCGTCCTTTACCGGTCGGCCCGACACTGTGATGGGCCAGGTAAGGCGGGCCTAGAGACGGGCCAGGCCAGGCTTGGGCTTATGTCGAAGCCCACAGGTAGCCCATGGGCCTTTATTTAAAAAAATAAGCATAACAGCAGCATTTATTTGCTATTAAACTATGAATTATTTGTGCTCTAATATCAAAATCACACTGTTGTTTGTTTAAACTATGAATTATTTTTTCTTCCATTAAAAAAATCATATTATGAATTGTTTGTTATCTTGTACGGCCTATTTGATATGGTTGAATAGAGATGGGCCAACAGGTATAGGCAGGCCAAGCAGGCCCATGGGCAAGGGCAGGCAAGGACAGGCAGGTATGGGCTTGGGGAAAGGCCCATGGGAGCCGGGCATAGATATTTAAGCCCTCAGATTGGGCCAGGCAGGTGGGCCATCAGTTTTTAACAGGCAGGCCAGGCATGAGCTTAGCAAAATACCCGTGGCTCGACCCATTGCCATCCCTTGACATACTGAGTAGAGAACTAAAGAAGCAACTAAGGAGTGGATGTCAGAGATATCAGCTTTATCCCTCTGCAAGTGTGGGATCCCAAAAACTCAGAGTGAGTGGTCTACCAAGGAGATGTTGGAGTCCGTATCCTCCTAGGTACCCATACCTGAGGTGTATATATAACGGACAACCTAGATTTAATCCTAGCCGAGCCAAATTCAATCTGGTTCCTATAAAACTATAGGAGGTCCATTTTGAGACTCGTGTCAGATTAAAATAACGGTTTAGATATACTAATTGCATCTTAGTTACTTGGGGGGTCCGAATTCGAAGATGATGAAGATGATGGTGGTCAATGAACAGTTTGAAGGCTATTTAGTAGTTAGTATTATCAGAATCCGTATCATCCCAAGTACCTGAGGTGCAAGTGATAAATCCAGACAATTTTTTTTAATTAGCATGAATCTCAAAGCAGACCCCTATAGTTTCAATAGGGATCAGATTAAGTTTGACCTGACTGAGATTAATTTGGACCGTCTGCTTTTTTAATTGCATCTCAGGTACCTGGATGGCACGGCGTAGTAGTTTTAGGCAAACTCTGAAGTGTTAGAGCTAGCTTTATTTTGGTTGTCGGACTACTAGTTATCTGGTGGTTATTAGATTTGTAGGTGTCCTTTTATTTGAATCAAAATATGCTCCTATTCTCAAAAGAAGGATCCTCCTCTTCTCATTTTGTGTCTATATATCTCCTTGTTTGTTTCTAGGAGAGATATAGACACCAAAATGAGAAGAGGAGAAAGAATAGAAGTAGATTTTGATTTCTTTTATTTGTTGTTAGGGGTAATTAACTCATCTTGTAATTTATCAGGTTTCATATTAATAAAACGGACATCAGCCTTTTTTTGAAAAAAAAAAAAAAAATTAATGCCTGAATCAATTTGAGATCTTAGAAACTCAAACAATCAAAACCATGCTCGGCTGCTCGCCTCCATTTTAAAATATAATATTGTGAAGCGAAGGATCATAAGTATTACACATCTATTTAATCTAATAATGAAATTTTTGCAAAATAAGTATTGTTTTAAATAATAATACATAAAAAAATAGTAATTTTAGATCGTGAAATTTAATTCATTTGATATACGATAAAACAAACATTACACGTTATCATTTTTATAAATATAATATATACATAATATTAGATTTTAAATTTAAATTTTTTTTCTAAAGATGTTAAAATTGGCAAGTAATCTCCATAAAGAAAAATACTTATTTGGGCTATCTAAAACAAGCCTATTTACAGATGCAGTGTTGATGTTATATTTCAGCCCAGGTGTGACTCTTCGAATTCAGATCCAGTGCGGTAAACCCGGATCCCTATAATCTAAAATACGCACCGAAATAAACCCCTTTCTCTCTCCGCCTCTAATCGTCTCCTTTGTTGATCGGAAGAACAGCGCAAAGGAGGCCATGGCAACTCAGGATAGATCTGCCGCTGACCTCACCGCAATCATCAATGCCGAAAATCTCCAATCCAACATGAAATCGATCTACTACAGGTCTCTTCTTGCTCCCCTGATTCTTCATTCTGTTATATTCATCAATTGAGTATCTCTCCTTTGTGATCCCCGCGATCCTCTCTAGTCATGTTAAAGCAATAACCTTTCCTGTGCGGCTAAGATTATGCCACGTGGGCGGATGTGTGATTGGATCGTCCCAATCTCAAGTGTCCTATCACGATTTTGACACGATATGTGGTTTGGTACAGACCTAAAATTGATCAATTCGTGAGATGGTCAATTCGGCACAGGAGTTGGGTCGTGGTAAATTAGTGGATTTCCAAAAACTTGTTGCAAGTTTAAGATTTGGAGATGCCAGTTGAGTTTATAGGATAATTGTGGTATTTTGTTTATATCAGTTTGCTAAGAGCAGTACTAAACCTTATACTTCTACTCTACTAGTCAGAGCTCACTACTGGCATGGTGCTCTCACTTTTTTGTATTTTGGTTGTTTAAACATTAACTTGCCCCGTTATTGGGCAACAGAGGATAAACTATATGCAACAGAGGATTCAGTTGGGCATCAATCATAATATAACCGGTACTCAGACATGTAATCATAATTGGGCACAATTAGAACTATATGCAATAGGATCATAACCAAAGAGTGTTATAAAATAAAAAAACGATGGTGCAATGCCATCATAAATAAAAAATATTTAAATTTTGTTGGGCAACGGGGAACACTGCAGGTGGTTTGTCCATGCTTAATTTCATTACCAAAATAATCTCATGTTGTTCACGCATATGATATTATCAGATTGTTTGAACTTTCTCTGTCACAGCCGAACCTTCCTGTCTATCATAGGAGGAGTGGTTGCTGGTATTTGGGGGTTCACCGGCTTTACTGGTTTTGTCTTCTATTTTATGGTGATGCTAGCCGCCTCTTTCGGGCTCGCAGCAAAGGCCAAGTTCTCTGCTGGTTCCTACTTTGATTCTTGGAATAGGATTCTTCTTGATGGTATTCTAGGCGGCCTCATGGTTAGTTTTATTTTACTACAAGTTTTGTTCTTCTTTTGCAAATTGGAATACTTGGGTTGTACAAGCAAGGATTACAAATAAACCTGGTTTTGATATGGGGTCAAATTGTTCTTTCCTTGATTTAATTATGTCCTGCAATTCCAATGTTGAATTTTTTTTTTAATTACCTTACCATGACCCAACTTGTGATATATGCAATCAATACTTAGTTTTGAGATTAGAAAAACTACCATATAATATGGAGTCTGACTAGTGTAACATCTGTATCATTTCAGCCTATGTAACACCAACTCCAAAATCTATCAAATCGACTTCAAACGGTGAATCCAAACGTTCAAACCGATCTACTTTATTAGTTATGCGCTTACATGCAAAATTTATACTTTTTTGAATTTATTTAGTATCAGATCAAGCGGTCAAATGTGTGAGTTTTTAAGTTAATTTTAATACATTCATTTTTCAACATTTTTTACCGCTTGATTTGATACTAAAATAACTCGAAAATATAAAAATTTGCATGTAAACGCATCACTCATAAAGTAAATCGGTTTGAACGGTTTGAATTAGTCATTTAAAGTCTATTCAATCAATTTTGGAGTTAGTGTCATATGACACCGATGTTATACTAGCCGGACTCTATAATATGTGATTTTAATTGGTGGGGCCTAGATTTGGCTGTGTATTAACCTACCTGCCATATTGATGCTAGTATATCGTTATCTCTTTTGAATGATGACTTTTGATAAACCTTGCAAATTGTACTCACTGACTTGAATGATATATATTTTCTTTTTGGTAATTATTGCTAATTGTTCCTTTTACTGAATTGTTATTAATTTACTGTTGCGTTCTTTTTTGCAGTCATTTGTGCTTTTCTGGACGTATCCTTTACTAGCATGAAGCCTCTTTATATTTTATTTCTCGAACTTGCATATGTGCATAGTTTGTTTCAATCTGGTATTAGTACTGGTACTGATATAGTTTAGTAACAATATCAGACCTATTCCTTTCTGATAGGTTCTAGGGACATTGCACCACCAAAATCCTACCTTCAAAAAGAAATTATAAAAGTGAACTTAGATGGCCGTAGGTACGAGGCAGTCAGGTCTTAATCTGATATTATATGCACTACCTCAGTAACTTCTTTCATAAGAATCCTTGACTTATTTTCTACAGATTTGCTTATGACTTCGTTCATATATTTTGAGGAAAAGATCGTTGGTGATGAACTTTTTTCTTTTCACTTTAGCTTTTGTAATTTGTCATATAGTACCAGATTTTCAGTAGATTAAATTTTTATTTTTATTTGTAATATTTGAGATTAAGGGTAATTGTAGTTTTTTTGCTACTGATGATTCTGCCTGTTGCCTAGAGGAGATTAGCTTCATTTCATCTTGTTGGATCAGAGGCTTTGATATCATGCCGAGTAATTTAACTGTTGTACAATTATTAATGTTTTGACATCCTATCTGAGCAAATACCAATTTGGTCTATTTTATTCAACAATACATTTGGAATTATACATGTATAGTTGGCCATGGTATTGAGGCATTATGTTAT
>JAJGRW010003124.1:5000-7500 GCA_025461045.1 Carex parvula
TTGAAAAAAATTTGAATTTTGAAAAAAATTTGAACGTAAAATCGGTGGATCGGGGCAACTTGCGTTGAAAACGGGTGAAATCACGAAAAAAAGCGGTGGAACACCAATTTTTTGACATGGGGGATTTTCAGGGGGTGGTAACCCTGGGCATGGCTAGAGCCAAAAAATGCATATTCCCTATTAGGGGGGCAAGATTTTCAAAAGGGGTGCCCCCTCATGTACACGCGCGGTGGTGTACATGCCCCCGTCGGTGCTGTCCGTCGGTGCTGCTGGCGCTCTGCGTCGGTGCTGCTGGCGCCCAGCGTCGGTGTTCCCATGTACATGCCCATGGGTGTACATGCCCCGTCGGTGCCCCGTCGGTGACGCTGGCGCTCAGCGTCGGTGCTGCGTCGGTGCCGCTGGCGCTCAGCGTCGGTGCTGCGTCGGTGCCGCTGGCGCTCAGCGTCGGTGCCTTGAAAAAAAAATTGAAAAGGGGGTGGCCACCATGTACATGCCCAAGGGTGTACATGCCCCGTCGGTGCCCCGTCGGTGACTCTGGCGCTCAGCGTTGGTGCTGCGTCGGTGCCGCTGGCGCTCAGCGTCGGTGCCTTGAAAAAAAAATTGAAAAGGGGGTGGCCACCATGTACATGCCCAAGGGTGTACATGCCCCCGTCGGTGCCTTTCGTCGGTGCCTTTCGTCGGTGCCTTTCGTCGGTGCCTTCCGTCGGTGCCTTCCGTCGGTGCCGCTGGCGCTCAGCGTCGGTGCCTTCCGTCGGTTGCCCCCCATGTACATGCCCCCGTCGGTGCCTTCCGTCAGTGTTGCTGGCTCTCAGCGTCGGTGCTGCCATGTACATGCCCAAGCGGTGTTCGTCGGTGCCTTCCGTCGGTGTACATGCCCCCGTCGGTGCCTTCCGTCGGTGCTGCTGGCGCTCAGCGTCGGTGCTGCTGGCCCTCAGCGTCAGCGCATCCACGTAAAATGGGGGGGAACCTTGGGGATTTCCAGGGGGTGGTAACCCTGGGCGTGGCTGGAGGGTAAAAATGCATATTCCCTATTAGGGGTAGGAGAATTTTGGAATGGGCGCCCCCCTCATGTACACGCCGGTGGTGTACATGGCCCAGATGTACATGCCAAGCGGTGTACATGGCCCGAAAAGCGGGGGCAAAGCACGGACCAAGCGGGGGAAAAACACGGACCAAGGCGGCTTAAAAACGACCCGAACAGACCCGAAAGACGGACCCAGTCGGCTTAAAAACGACCCGAACAGACCCGAAACACGGACCAAGCGGCTGAAAAACACGGATTGAGCGGGGGAAAAACATGGAACAAGCGGTGGGAAAAACACGGACCAAGCGGGGGAAAAACACGTACCAAGGCGGCTTAGAAATGACCCGAACTGTCCCGAAACACGAAAACACGGATCGAGCGGCTGAAAAATGATCAAGGCGACTTAAAAATGACCCGAACAGACCCAAAACATGGACCGAGCGGCTTAAAAATGACCCGAACAGACCCGAAACACGGACCAAGGCGGCTTAAAAACGACCCGAACAGACCCGAAACACGGACCAAGCGGCTGAAAAACACGGATTGAGCGGGGGAGAAACAGGGAACAAGCGGTGGGAAAAACACGGACCAAGCGGGGGAAAAACACGGACCAAGACGGCTTAAAAATGATCCGAACAGACCCGAAACACGGACCAAGCGGCTGAAAAATGACCAAGGCGGCTTAAAAATGACCCGAACAGACCCGAAACACGGACCAAGGCGGCTTAAAAATGACCCGAACAGACCCGAAACACGGACCGAGCGGCTGAAAAATGACCAAGGCGGCTTAAAAATGACCCGAACAGACCCGAAACATGGACCAAGGCGGCTTAAAAATGACCCGAACAGACCCGAAACACTGACCAAGGCGGCTTCAAAATGACCCGAACAGACCCGAAACATGGACCCAGGCGGCTTAAAAAGGACCCGAATAGATCCGAAGCACGGACCAAGGCGGCTGAAAAACACGAATTGAGCGGGGGAAAAACAGGGAACAAGCGGTGGGAAAAACACGGACCAAGCGGGGGAAAAACACGTTCCAAGGCGGCTTAAAAATGACTCGAACGACCCGAAACACGGACCAAGCGGCTGAAAAATGACCAAGGCGGCTTAAAAATGACCCGAACAGACCCGAAACACGGACCGAGCGGCTGAAAAATGACCAAGGTGGCTTAAAAATGCCCCGAACAGACCCGAAACACGGACCAAGGCGGCTTAAAAATGACCCGAACAGATCCGAAACATTGGACCGAGCGGCTTAAAAATGACCAAGGCGGCTTAAAAATGACCCGAACAGACCCGAAACACGGACCAAGGCGGCTTAAAATTGACCCTAACAGACTCGAAACACGGACCAAGGCGGCTTAAAAATGATCCGAACAGACCTGAAACACGGACCGAGCGGCTGAAAAAACGGATGGAACGGGGGAAAAACACGGAACAAGCGGTGGGAAAAACACAGACCAAGCGGGGGAA
>JAJGRW010003124.1:17500-19058 GCA_025461045.1 Carex parvula
CATGTACATGCCCAAGGGTGTACATGCCCCCGTCGGTGCTTCCGTCGGTGCAGCTGGCGTCCAGCGTCGGTGCTTCCGTCGGTGCTGCGGGCGATTTGAAAAAATTTGAAATTTGAAAAAAATTTGAATTTTGAAAAAAATTTGAATTTTGAAAAAAAATTTGAATTTTGAAAAAAATTTGAATTTTGAAAAAAATTTGAATTTTGAAAAAAATTTGAATTTTGAAAAAAATTTGAATTTTGAAAAAAATTTGAATTTTGAAAAAAATTTGAATTTTGAAAAAAATTTGAATTTTGAAAAAAATTTGAATTTTGAAAAAAATTTGAAATTTGAAAAAATTTTGAAATTTGAAAAAAATTTGAACGTAAAATCGGTGGATCGGGGCAACTTGCGTTGAAAACGGGTGAAATCACGTAAAAAAGCGGTGGAACACCAATTTTTTGACATGGGGGATTTTCAGGGGGTGGTAACCCTGGGCATGGCTAGAGCCAAAAAATGCATATTCCCTATTAGGGGGGCAAGATTTTCAAAAGGGGTGCCCCCTCATGTACACGCGCGGTGGTGTACATGCCCCCGTCGGTGCTGTCCGTCGGTGCTGCTGGCGCTCTGCGTCGGTGCTGCTGGCGTCCAGCGTCGGTGTTCCCATGTACATGCCCAAGGGTGTACATGCCCCGTCGGTGCCCCGTCGGTGCCCCGTCGGTGCCCCGTCCGTGCCCCGTCGGTGCCCCGTCGGTGCTGCGGGCGCTTTGCGTCGGTGCCTTGAAAAAAAAATTGAAAAGGGGGTGGCCACCATGTACATGCCCAAGGGTGTACATGCCCCCGTCGGTGCCTTTCGTCGGTGCCTTCCGTCGGGGTACCAGCCCCCGTCGGTGCTGTCCGTCGGTGCTGCTGGCGCTCTGCGTCGGTGCTGCTGGCGCCCAGCGTCGGTGTTCCCATGTACATGCCCCCGTCGGTTCTGCTGGCGCCCAGCGTCGGTGCTTCCGTCGGTGCTGCTGGCGCCCAGCGTCGGTGCTTCCGTCGGTGCTGCTGGCGCCCAGCGTCGGTGCTGCGGGCGATTTGAATAAATTTGAAATTTGAAAAAAATTTGAATTTTGAAAAAAATTTGAACGTAAAATCGGTGGATCGGGGCAACTTGCGTTGAAAACGGGTGAAATCACGTAAAAAAGCGGTGGAACACCAATTTTTTGACATGGGGGATTTTCAGGGGGTGGTAACCCTGGGCATGGCTAGAGCCAAAAAATGCATATTCCCTATTAGGGGGGCAAGATTTTCAAAAGGGGTGCCCCCTCATGTACACGCGCGGTGGTGTACATGCCCCCGTCGGTGCTGTCCGTCGGTGCTGCTGGCGCTCTGCGTCGGTGCTGCTGGCGTCCAGCGTCGGTGTTCCCATGTACATGCCCAAGGGTGTACATGCCCCGTCGGTGCCCCGTCGGTGCCCCCGTCGGTGCCCCGTCGGTGCCCCGTCGGTGCCCCGTCGGTGCTGCGGGCGCTTTGCGTCGGTGCCTTGAAAAAAAAATTGAAAAGGGGGTGGCCACCATGTACATGCCCAAGGGTGTAC